>PVKC010000490.1:0-66338 GCA_004027635.1 Crocidura indochinensis | reverse complement strand
TTCCCTCCCCTAGCATCCTATGAGCACTGCCCCCCAGCAGGATATGGCCCATCCTCTGCACTTAGACTCGCCAGTCCCACGTTCCTTCTAGTGTGTTTCTGATTCTACACGACTAACCCAGCTCCATGGGCTGAACTCAACCAGCAACTATTCCCGGCTGCCAAGAGCCTCTCCGTTGCCTGGGAAGCTCGGCTGGAAGTGGGAAATAGAATAGAGGTTCCTTTTGTCCCGGAGAAGTCCACACCCTCCGCTCTACGATTAAGAAAGCATAGAGAAAACCCTGCCCACTGCGTCCTGGGGAAATGGGAAAGGCCCTCGGGAAGCTCCCAGACGCCCAACTCTGCTATCCTCAGGCGGTGGTCGAAAACCAGAGGCCCGGGCGCCAGCGGAGGTAACTTTTGAGACAACTAAACGCCGGTGCCCCTCCCCAGTCCTCGCAGCTTCAACTTACTCCCCATCCCTGAATGGAAGATGCGCCCCTGGAGAAAGGGAACAAGAGAGGGGGGGAAGAAGTGGGGAAAATAAGGCAGGGAAAAGGGCTCCACCCCGATTTTTCTGGGGTACAAAGTCGGTGGCACCAACAGAGGATAGAATAAAATCTAAAGGACTCCCTCCCAACCCCTTACCGGTACCAGAAAGCCCTAATTTTGCCAACTCCGCACCCTACCCTCGCCTCCTCTCCCCGCACTGACTTCTAAGTCCCTTAGAGAAGACGGTTGAGAGCAATTCTCCAAAACCAGAGGAGGGGACCGCTGAGTGGGGGGAGGGGGGGGAGACAGATAGGAGGTATGCTTAGAGTCCTAAAACATGGGGACTGGAGCAAAATGACGCAGATTATCTTTGTCCCCACCACTCTCCATTCCAGGAGCCCTAACCTATCATTATAACTAGGGGAAACTGGCTCGGAGCTTGAGAACCTCTCTCTCTATTTTCAGAATTTTAATTCAGAATTTTAACTGTACACTCACCCCCCGGGGAGAGGGGTGGAACCAGAAAAAGAATAATTCTAGGTGATCTCCCAAAAACATAAATAAAAGATGGGGGTCCGGGGTGGGCCGGCAGCCTGCAGTCCCTCACTCAAGCCGGACACAAGAGCCCCCTCTACGACGCGCATAGGGAGGCGCCGGGAAAGAGGGTCTCCACTGTGCCTTGCAAGTTAAGGGGTGTGTGGGGACTCCCAGGTTGACTCTGCTGTGGGTTTCGTCCCGGCAACCGGTGACATCCCGGAAACAGAGTGTCACACTCGGCAGCGCCCCTCACTCCAGCGCCCACCAAGCTTTGTTTCCCGGGATGGGCACATTCCAGCCTCCGAGTCCCCACTTCTCGCCTTTCCCCCTGGAGCACGCAGGGAGGTCCGCGGGGCGCAGTCACACTGTGCACTCTCCCTTCCCCGGAGCTCCGTTTCAGTCTCCCGACGCCTGTGTCCTCGTGGGTTACACTTGGGGCTCCCCATTTTTCCCTCCAGCCGTGCTTACCTGCCCTGGCGGTACACGCGCAGATCCACACGACTAAAATCACATCCAGCGGCATCGCTCCCGAGAGTCCCCGCCGACCGCGGCGCGCGGAGCCAGGCGGCAAGCAAAGCAACGCGCCGGCTTCTCCAAGGCGCTCGAGCCGCTCGCTCGGGCGACGAGCTGCCAAACTTGCTAGCGGGTTGCGTGGGAGGGGGCTCGACAGTGCGGGGTGCTACGCTCTGGGATCGCACCCGAGAAGGCGGCCCCGGCTGCCCCGCCCCCAGGCCCCCACCCACCACCAGCACCACCGCCGCAGCTGGATGCTGCGCGGGTCGAAATGCAACCGGCTCCCCGCTGCGGCTGCGCTCGGGCGGTGGCGTGCAGCTCGGCCACTCCACTCGGGCAGGTGGCGTTGGGCGCTGGGGACCGCCGATAAGCTGCTCCCTCTTTGCTCAAGGACCCAGGCGGTCGGACTCGAGGAGAGCACCCGAGCAGGAGTCCCGGGGACCCGCGGCTGGAAAGGGAGGAACTGGGGCGCACGGGGCCTCTTTAGCTTCTAGCCCACTTGTCCTCGCTCCTATCGCCGTCTCTGGCTTGGCACCGCAGTGTGGGCTAGTTAACTTGTCACAGTTCACCAGGACAGAGATGTAGAAGTGCAGAGACGCCCCCCCCCCCCCCCCACACACACACACGCACACACCCTGGTGGGTTCCCACCTTCCCGAGGGAAATCAAACCCCAGTGGACGTCGCCAACGCTGAGCGCTCCCAGTCCTTCCGTGGGAATAATTGCTCGGGGTTTGCTCTGGGAAGGTCGAGGGAGGGGAGAATAGAGACCTAAGGCTCAGCACCTGTCCTCTGTCCCCTCTCTCCCGCCGATCCTGCTGACTTGGTGCATGCTTCGGACGTGCCGGGAGAGGGTGCAAAAGCTCAGGGTGTAAGAAAGGGACCCTAAGCCTACGCAGGAGCGTGCAATTCTTGGGGTTTAAGGAGTCTATTTGCAAGCCTTCCAGTTCTGCAGGGCAAATGCTGCCACACAGGGGAAATTCCTAACCAATTCTCTTCCTCCAGTGACTTTCTAGATGGTTTTGTCAAAAGTCCTACTCTGACTTTCCTTCCCGCTAGCTCGGCCTCTGAAGAGAAAAGCTGGATAGGGTTTTTCAGAAAAGTAAGCAGGAATTTGTCTTCCCCCTACCTTGGACCCCCTTTCTGGAATCCTTCCCTGCTACTGCTACTTCTCTTCAGGAATGATATTTCTAACTAAGGTAAGAGTCCTGAACTCAGATTTCTGAGCCTCTCAGTGATATCCAGTGAGCCTTGCCAGATTTAAACACCGTGGGGCACACCTAAACTGACTGAGTTACCCCACCCCTTTACTTTAGGCAATGAGGTGCCTAAGGAGGAAGTAGGGACCTAGCTAAGCCATCCTCCCCCATTTACTGGAAACCACTTCAAGTTGCCAGAATCCTATTCTCTTACACAACCCCTCTCAATTCTTTCGTACCCCTTCACCTCCCATTTTCTTAATCCCTGGATAAGAGGACCTTCCACTGAATCCACCAAATTAGCAAATAAGCACGACTTATTAAGGGAGAAAATTGACCCTCCAGTCCCTGGCCTATCTGGGTATTTCTGTAGCAAGCCCGATGTCCCACTTGGTCCTTTGCATTGTGTTCTCTGGGTAGATAAAAGACAGTGAACAAGCAGGTAAATTCTCACTCCTCAGTGCTGCTGCAACAGGGAATTCAACAAAGAAGCACATTAGCTGTCCAGAAGTAGAGCTGTGAAATTCAGAGGTAAACTGATGTCAAGTCTAAAATGACTCTCCCACTCATGTCAGATTCAACTCAAGCACAGGGCGATCTGTCTGGATTTTCTTTATAAAGTCACTTCCTCCTTCCACCTAGAGCTTGATACATTTAAAGTTGCCCTTTAAAAAAATAAAATAATAGGGGCTGGAGAGATGGCAATGTAGTAGGGTGTTTGCTTTGCATACAGAAGGATGGTATTTCTAATCCTAGCATCTCATATGGTCCCCCGAGCCTGCCGGGGGTAATTTCTGAGCATAGAGCCAGGAGTGTCCCCTGAGCACTGCCAGTTGTGATGCAAAAAAAACAAGAAATAAATAAAAAAAATAAAAATTAAAAAATAATAATAATAAAAGTACCATGAAAATCACACATCTTGAGCAGTACCAAATATTTACAGAGACTTTAGGGAAGTTGGAGAGGAGGCCCTTGGCCCATGGCCAGCCTTAGTTCAATCTCTGAATGTAGTTTCCCACATTGCAAGAGTAATTCCTAAGCACACTGCCAGAAGTAGGCCCTGAGCATAGCTGGATATGATCCAAATCCACCACACACATACACACACACATACACACACATACACTAAGGATGAAGGGAAATTACCTAACATGGGAGATAACTCAAAGTTCTGAAGAAACATGTCTTGCATGTGTGTGACCCAAGTCCAGTGGCCAGCAATACATTCTTCCCCAAGCACCACTGGAATTGCATGCAATGGCTCATGAGACTAAACATGAACCATCTAACTCCTAAGGTCCCCAAGTACTATTTGGAAGTTTCCCCCCACTAAAAAATATAATAATTTTTTCATTCTGCTGGGCCTTATAAATGAGGATGATCATTATCTATGTTGTGCTAGGAAAGGACCTCCTCTACTGAAGAGCCTATATGAGTTTTGTGGCCACACCCAAGAAGTGCTCAGGGGTCCCTCCTGGTGTTGCTGGAATTGAACTCAGACCCCCTGTGTTCAAAGCCTGTACTTTGCCCTTTGAACTCAGCAGCAGCAACCTTTAGTGACTTCCAAGGGCTGTTTTCAAGGGCCCTTTTCATTGATTGTATAAATCCCAGAATCCCTAGATGCTGCAGTGACCCAACCAAAAGGGAAGGATGGTAGTCTGGCTAAGACCTTTAAAGCTCTCCTTCTTAAAGTCCCTATGTAATTATTTGGTCCTATGGGATAGGGCTTTTAGCCTGTTCCATTAAAAAATAAAGCAAGACATATGTTCTGTCAAAGCTTTTCAGCATCACATCCATTAACAGTAACAAGAGTTCACCTCAACAAGGTTATAAATCTTCTTAGATAACCAAGTATATGAATCTACCAGAAGTCCATATCTTGAGTGGAATTTTTGAGTGTAGATTTGGTAAACTACCAAGTAGAGCTGGTACACTTATGTTTACCTTTACATAATAGTGTAGTCACAGTCAGGTTCTGGGAAGATAGTGAAGACAATATTTGTGTCTATTTAGCCGGAGCAATAGCACAGCAGTAAAATGTTTGCCTTGCATGCGGCCAATTCAGGACAAATCTTGGTTAGATCCCTGGTATCCCATATGGTATGCCGAGCCAGGAGCGATTTTTGAGTGCATAGCCAGAAGTAACTCCTGAGCATCACAGGGTGTGGCCAAAAAAGCCAAAAAAATAGTTGTGTCTATTATGATTGAAGTTGTGATATTGTGGTGGAATATTGACCTATGCTCACTGATAACAGCAAAAAGACTTGGAGTTTTAATGCCATATCCTAAGTCCACCCAGCAATTCATGGCCCTCTCCATACTTTCTCCAATGGCACTAGCTTTCTACAATCATTCCTCTGCTTCTTGTTGAGACCTAAATACTGTGGAGCCCTTGAGCTCTCTTTCTGTCAACTTTCTCTTATATTCTTATCCAGCCTTGTGCTTTTAAACACTGATTTTTGATTATTTTCAAATGTGTATCGCCATTCCCAGTCTCTTCTTTGAAACCCAGGATTACATATCCAGGTACATGTTAAGCACCTGAAATGCTTAAATGCCACATCATCAGAATTAAAAATATTTCAGTTTCAAAGGAAACCACAGTGAAAAGGCAACTGGAAGACTGAGGGAAGAAATTGCAGGTCATGTATCAGATTTAAACATTTATTTATTTAAAACTATTTCAGGAACCCAAAGATATCAAAGACCTCAAAGTGGCCTGTGCATAAAGGATGTACAGAAAGCCCAAGTTTGCTATCCCCCTTCCTTAACACCTTAGGGTTCCTTAACAGTGCTGGATATTATCAGATAAAAAGGGATGGGTGTGTTATAACTACTTAAAATTATAAAACTTAGCAAGAAACAAATAAACAACTCCACTCATCAAAAAATGGAAAAAGGAAAACAGAAACTTCCTCAAAGAAGCATACATAGGGCCAGTAGGATAATAAGAAATCCCTCTGCCTGAACAGGGAAATGCAAAGTAAACAACAATGAGACATCACTTTATACTAGTAATACTCATACACATCCAAAAGAATAAAAACAACCAGTGATGGCATGGATGTGAGGAAGCAGGGCACATCATCCACTGTGGATGGGAATGTAGACTGGCCAAGCCCTCTTGGAAAGTAATGGTAGACACTTCTTAAAAAAAAAAAACTAGGAATTGAGCTTCTATATGACCCAATAATTATACTTATCTACTCCAAAGACCCAAAATTCTATCCAGAAAAGAAAGACATCTGCACTCCTATATTCACTGCAGCACTATTCACAGTAGCCAAAATCTGTAAACAACTCATGTTCAAGAACAGAAATTGGGTGAGAAAACAATGAATTTATTCAAAATGTAGTAGATGTACACAATAGTATACTACTTGATTATATAAAAAGAAGAAATCATACAATATACCACTATATCGATGGAGATGGAGCATATCAAGCTGAGCAAAGTTAACCAGAAGAGGGACAGAAAGAGAATGATCTCCACATATGTGAGATATAAAGAAGCAGAATAAGGGAATGACACAAAACAACAGAATCTGTGAACTGGTCCATAGAACCAAGCTTCCCATGGTGCTAGCCCTGAGACAAAGGTGCAAGAAGCAAACATTTTAGATGATGTTGTATTATTATATGAAACATTATGTACATGGAATTCTATTATTGACAGTAATGTAAATCACATAAATAAAACAAAATTTTGAAAACGATTTCTACTTAGCAACAAAAGACAAGTCAATTTTAATATGGGTTAAAGATCTTATTAGATATCCCTCTATAAAATAAATACAAAACATGAAGATATACATGGAAATAAGCTCCATTCTGTTAGCCATCAGTAAAGGGCAGCTCAAACAGCAATCAGATATAATTTCATGCCCACTGGACTGTCTAAAATTAAAATGATAGATAATAAATGATTAAAAGGAAGTAGAACACTTAGAACCTTCACAAACTGCTAGTGGCAACATGTAATTTTTTCCAATAGTTCCACATAAAGTTCTAGCATTTTTTTACTCCTAGATACATTCACACAATAAATTCAAATATATGTGCACACATGAAATTGTACACAAATGCCCAACTAGCATTAGTCATAATCACCAAAATTTTAAAATAGCCCAAATGTTCATCAACTGATGAATGGATAATCAAAGTTTATTTATCCAATGGAACCTTTTTTGGCAATCAAGAGAAAGGAAGTAGTACTGATACATACTACAGGTAGATTAGCCTTGAATACATTATTCTAAGTGGAAGAAACCAATCACAGAGGACCACCCATTGTATGGTTGGTTCCGTATCTAAAAAAACTCTGCAGAGAAAAAATAGTAGAATAGTACTGTTGCCTAGGACTTAGAGGAGAGGAAAAACAAGGTATTGCCTGTGATGTGGAATGAGCTGTTTATTGCAACAGTAATGAAAGTGTTCTCAATTGATGTGATGAATGAAAAATTCAGAGTTCTACTAAAAGCCATTCAGTTGTGCACATTCAAAGCTTGTAAATTGTATATCACTAAAGCTCTTTGGAATATTATGCAGCCGTCAGGAGAGATGAAGTCATGAAATTTTCCTATACATGGATGTACATGGAGTCCATTATGCTGAGTGAAATAAGTCAGGAGAGAAAGAGAGACGCAGAATAGTCTCACTCATCTATGGGTTTTAAGAAAAATAAAAGTCTTCTTTGCAACAATCCACAGAGAAAATGAGAGGAGGGCTGGAACTTCCAGCTCACTTCATGAAGCTCACCACAAAGAGTGGTGAGTGCAGTTAAAGAAATAACTACACTGAGAACAACCATAATCATGTGAATGAATGAGGGAACTGGAAAGCCTGTCTAGAGTACAGGTGGGGGTGTGGTGGGATGGAGGAAGATTTGGGACAATGGTGGTGGAAATGTTGCACTGGTGAAGGGGGTGTTCTTTACATGAGTGAAACCTAATCACAACCATATCTGTAATCAAGATGTTTAAGTAAAGAAAAAAATAAATAAAATTAAAAGAACTTTTTAATGATTCTGGAAAAAACTGCAGTATGACTAAGAGTATTTCTTTTTGTTTTATGAGTCTCCCCATTTGCTACTTGTTGCCTTAGATGAAGTCAGAACAGGTGGCTGAATTTCACTTTTTTACTGAATCACTGTGAATTACAAAATTACTTGTGATTGAGTTTCAGGCATACATGATTCTAACACCAGTTCCTTCACCAATGTTCACTTCCCTCCACCAGAGTCTATAGTTTCCTAACTGCCCCAGCCTTGCCTTCACAGCAGTCTTTTTTTTCCCTTTTTTAGGTTGTTTTATAATACTGTTACTGAGGAAAATTGTGCATGTCACTTCACCTCCTTTCCAAAGTGTTCAACTGAATAACCTGAGGTCATCCTTGACTTGCTTCCGCTTGAACTGTGTCCAGCCACCAAAGCCCTGTCATGATATCTTTTTTTTTTTAATTTTTATTGTGACCAAAGTGCATTACAAATCTTTCACTGCATTATTTATGGTACATAGTGACAATGAATGAGGGGCATTCCCACCACCAGTGGTGTCCTCCCTCTACTCCTGTTCCCACTATGAATCCCATATCTCCCTCCATTACCCCACAGAATGCTAGTGCAACTGGTCTCCACTTTACAGTTTGTTGTAGATTGAGCATTTATTCCACTGTCATTGGAGATAAAAGGGATAAGAAAAAAGGGAGAGGGGCCCGGGAGATAGCATGGAGGTAAGGCATTTGCCTTTCATGCAAAAAGGTCATCGGTTTGAATCCCGGTGCCCCATATGGTCCCCCGTGCCTGCCAGGAGCAATTTCTGAGCATGGAGCCAGGAGTAACCCCTGAGCACTGCCGGGTGTGACCCAAAAAAAAAGGGGGGGGAGAAAAAAATTTGGTAGCAACTACCAAAAAAAGAGAGGAAGAAAATAGAAGAAAAAAGAAAAAATGCACCTGGCAAATAAAAATGAAAATAAATCACCAAATAATAACCACAAGAGTGAAAAAAAAGAGAAAAGTGGAAGAAAAAAGAGATGAAAAATAAAGTCAAAGACTAACAAATCAAAACAAAACAAGAAAAAGTAGGGTGCTGGAGTGGCAGGGTTTGGCTTTCCCACCACTTTTTTTTTTTTTATGCATAGGCACAGTAAGCATTGGGGAAGAAAGGAATTCCCGTGGCCTAAGAGATTCAGGGTTTCTCCATCCTTGAAGCATACCATCATGGGATCAACCCCTGGCTCCATTTATACTTGTTACCCCATTCCAAAGGCTTTTTTGTGGTGCCAGGAAACTTTCCTCTCAGTAGTGTGAGAGAAAATCAAGCCACTGTAGCTAGTGATCTTGCACAGGCTTAAATAAAAGTTCCAACACCACTTTTTAACACCTCTCAATCCTCCCTTCTTCTAATCCTTTATGGTCCCTTCCCTGGGCTACTATTGAAGGTTGTAAATTGTTCTCTTCTAGCTTATCCTGTATAAGTCAGTCATTAGTAACAACTAATAGCTATTTTTAATTATGTCTTGGTTTTTAGTTATTTCCTGTGGTGTCTTGGGGATCATACAATGCTTGGGTTCAATCCCTGACTTCCAGCATAGAAAGCTATTCTCTAGACCTTTGCGTTCTCTTCTTAGTCTCTAGTTTGGATTTTGTTAATGTATTTTAGGGGGTTTTTTTGGATTTTGGTTTTGGGGGCCACACCCAGTGTGCTTAGGCATTACAATCAGGCGCACTCCCTGCAGGTCTTGGAGTTCATATGTGGTGCTTGGGATTGAATCCAGGTCAGCTGCATGCAGAGCTAATGCCCACTATACTATTGATATTGTCTCCTTTTCTTTGTATTTTATTTTGTAGTGCCCAGGATCAAAGCAAAGATCTCAGACATGTAAGCCAAGTTACTGTGATATATCCTCAAAACCAAGTAATCTTTTTTTTGTTTTTATTTTGATCATAATTGGTTACATATCTTTCACAGTAGTATTTTAGGTACATATTAGCACTGAATCAGGGGAATACCCATCACTAAATTTGTCCTCCCCCATCCCAGTTTCCTTTCTGCAATCCATATACCCCACCATCACCCCCTGGGCTGCAAGAGTAGGTGGTCCCCTCTTTGTCTAGCTTACTATTAGTGATCATATATCTGTTTGGTCCTGGTACCCTCCCTTGTTTCCCCCTCTATTTAAGAGGCGGAGCTAGATAAATCGAGTTATGTGGTTTTGTTTGAAGGAAAGAAAAGCAATAGATTGGGGTAAAAATAAGAAAAAAAAAGTCAAATACGCTGAAAATGGGCAGAGTCCTTCTAGAGGCTTTCAACCTCAGTTTGAGAAAGGATGTGAAAAAAGTAATTGAAACACCACAACAATATAAAAAGAAATAGCAAATTAAATATCCAGTGAGCACTAGAGCAATAAAAACAAGCACCACACAATAGTCTCAGTTCTAAAATCAAATCATAACGGAGTACAAAAAGAAAGAGAAAGAGAAAATAAAATTAAATAATATTGGAGACATCAACTTCAAAATCTACACTAAAATAAAGACGTCAAAAATCGATCAATTGATAAACAAATATGTGGGAAAATGATTGTTTTGTGCTTTTTTTTCTTTTCTTTTTCCCCCTGCATAGGCACAGTAACTATTGGGGATATTATAGAGGGAATTCCCTTGGCCTAGGACAGTGGTCAGCAACCTTTTTTTTTCAACTGAGCCAAATGTCGCCAAAACCACGATTGAAATTTATTTTGAGAGCCACATCACATTTTTTTTTGGCAGCACTAAGGAGTTACTCCTGGCTCTATGCTCAGAAATCGCTCCTGGTAGGCTCAGGGGACCATATGGGATGCCGGGATTCGAAACACTAACCTTCTGCATGAGAGCAAATGCCTTAACTCCAAACTATCTCTCCTGCCCTGAGAGCCACATTTTTAAAACTGAAAATACATAGGATGGTACACTGTTTTTAGTCTCAATAAGTTTTTATTGAGAATATTCTGCATGCAAGTATCCACATAGGTCGGGAGATACAAATAACACAACTAATAAAACAAAAACTTTAGAATGATATTATTTATTGATAACGTTAAATTCCATAAAATTTGCCTTACAATGTAGAGAAAATTACATCCTGACAATGACTGATAAAGTCACAAACACTAATGTGAATATTAGCCTTGCATTTCTTTGGCTAGTTTGAGTAAGTCAGGTTTGTATGTTGTTGTTTTTAATTTTAGGCATAATTCCAGGTTCTCATCCATGAGACAATTTCTCAATTTACTCTTTTTTTTTTTTTGCTTTGTTTTGTTTTTGTTTTTGGGTCATACTCAGCATGTTCAAAGGTTACTCCTGGCTCTATGCTCAGAAATCGTCCCTGGCAGGCACGGGGGAACACATGGGATACTGGGATTCGAACCACTGTCCTTCCTCATGTAAGGCAGACACTTTACCTCCATGCTATCTCGCCAGCCCTTCAATTTACTCTTGATAAGATTCATGCTTGAAAATGATTGTTTGCATAAATATGTAGACCTGAACAAGGAAAGAACAGCAAACGCTAGCTTTTTTAGTTGATTATATGAGTCAGGAATACTATTCCAGGTGTTAAAACATATCTTCCTTCTCCAGGTCTTTCAAAGAAGACCACTTGTGGTGTGAACTAAGTTCACATTTGTGTTTCGCCAACCTTTCTAAATTAGCACAAAGTCGTTCAAATTTTGAGTTCCGCAGTTCTTTGTTTTTTAAATCCAGAAATTGCATTTCAAAGTTGCCAATGTCTATATTAAAGGGAGAAAATGTAATTCTGCTACAGTGGCATCCAGAGTTTTGTTTTTTTTGTTTGTTTGTTTGGTTGGTTGGTTGGTTTTTGGGCCACACCCGGCGTTGCTCAGGGGTTACTCCTGGCTCCATGCTCAGAAATTGCTCCTAGCAGGCACAGGGGACCATATGGGGCACTGGTATTCGAACCGATGACCTTTTGCATGAAAGGCAAACACCTTACCTCCATGCTATCTCCCGGGCCCCAGTTTTTTTTTTTTTTAACAAAGGCCAACGTCACTTTGCTGTTTCTGAAATCCTGAAACCTCTTGAGAAAAGCTTCCCTCATATTTAAAAGTGCTGTTTTAAAATAGGTAATGTCAATATCAGAATTATTTTCTTGGCGATGTTTCAACAGGCTTGGAAGGTGAATCAAAGTTTCTCTGTCAAAATCTTGAGCAAAAACAGGTAATTTGTTTTCAAACGAAATAGCATCTTCTAACATCAAGAAAAATTGTGTTTCCTTTTTCCTGTAGTTTATGATTGAGCTGATTTAGATGTGAGGTAGCATCCACCATGAAATACAGTTTTTGAATCCACTGATCGTTTGTTAATTCTGGACAGTGAACACTCTTCTCGAGGAAAAATGCTTTGATTTCTGATAATAAGTAAGCAAAAAAGTTTCAAAACGTTTCCTCTTGATAACCAAAATGTGCTGAAATTTGAAATTTGAAACCTTACAATATGGAGATGAAACAGGTAAAAGAGAAAAACCTTTTAACAATCTTTAAAAGCAAGAACACCGTTCCAGAAAAAAGTACTGATTTCACTGAAAGGGGGAAAAAAATCTATTGACACTTTAGTGTGTGTTGCAAGAAACCAAACTAAAATACACACAAAAACAAAAAAGGCACTTTTTTAAAGGCATATTATATCATATCATAAAGGAATTATGATAGAGTGCCTGAAATATTTCAGTCATAATAATAATCTGATGTGTTGATGTATGTACAGATGATGCACTGTGCATGGCTCAGTGTTTCTGTGTAGTCACAAGAAGCAAAAGCTGCATACTCGTACATTGTATCCACTCATTGTATGATAGACTGGATTCAAAAAAACTCCCTGCTGAACTGAACTCTGTGACAGATGACACAGTAAAGATAATTTGTGAAATTCACAATTGTGATCAAATCCAGGCTATTCACCACCCTGGGTGAGAGTATGGATGCCCACTACTAGCATCTTCTCCATGAAGAAGTGAAGTGGCTGGTCAGGGGAAGGGTGCTCTCTCGCCTTGTTGGCAAGAGGGAAGAAGTAGTGGAGTTCCTGTGAGAGCAGAACTCTGACTTTGTACAGCCCCAGTTGGACAAGGAATGGGTAGCTAAGCTTGTGTATTTGGCAGACATTGTTCATTTTCTCTATGAATTTAATTTTTCTCTGCAGGGGAGTTTCACAAGTAGTTTTTACATAAGATGGATGTGTTCAAAAAAGAATCTGATCTGGGATAGCTGTGTCTGAGAAGGAGATATTGAAATGTTTCCACTCTTGCAAAAAAAGTTCTGATTGGCACTCATATTTTGCAGAAAGTCATAATCAATATGAAAAACAGCATTTAAGGGCATTATCTCACAACTTTAATCATGAGTACTCTGAACATGAGAATCCATGGAAAAGAAAACTCTGGGTTGAGAATCCCTTCATGGAAGATGCCCACTCTTGTGCAAAATAAAATATGTGTTTTAAGATCACTACAGGTACTGTATTTCTTTTTTTGGGGGGGGCCACACCCGGTGACGCTCAGGGGTTACTCCTGGCTATGCACTCAGAAGTTGCTCCTGGCTTGGAGGACCATATGGGAAATCGGGGATCAAACCACAGTCCGTCCTAGGCTAGCGCAGGCAAGGCAGGCATCTTACCTACAGCACCACCGCCCAGCCCCCCAACCAGGCACTATATTTCTAAACCCCACCCAACCTGGTCTGAAGAAGCAGGGTAGCAGGAAAGATATAATAAACCAAGCTAGCCAGGAAACGATGATCATGGAGTCCATGGCCTGTTACCTTGTACTCTCTGCCTCGAACCCAAAAAGCTAGAACATCTCTTTCTTTATTAAAACCAATTCCCAATACCAGGAGGCTTCAGGTCAAGAGAGAGAGAGAGAGAGAGAGAGAGAGAGAGAGAGAGAGAGAGAGAGAGAGAGAGAGAGAGAGAGAGAGAGAAGTACATATTCAGTGGACTTTTACATATCAAAGGAAGAGGTTTAAGAAAGGATGATGTTGGGGGAACACCTTTGTTTAGTGTTGATACTGGGTATCATCTTACACTCTTGGAGCCCGCCTCAGAGCTGCACACAAGGCGTGCACTGACAGAAGCTAGGAGCAGAGCCCTGACTCCTGGAGCGGCTGCCCCACACACAGAAGAGCCAAATTAAAAGTGTAAAGAGCCACATGTGGCTCACGAGCCGCAGGTTGTCGACCACTGGCCTAGGAGATACAGGGTTTCTCCACCCCTGAAATATACTGTCATGGGATTAACTATAGACTCCTTGCATGATCATTTACTCTCCCCTCGGTGCTTTCGTGGTGTATGGAAGACTTCTGCTTTGTCTTGGATGGTAAAAATCAGACCTCTGTATCTAGAGATCTAAAACCAAGTAATCTTTATTCAGTTTTGTTTTGAGGACACATTCAGTGGTGCTCAGGGCTTACTCCTGGCTCTACACTAAGGAATTATTCCTGATGTGACTCAGAGAACCATATGGGGTGCCAAGGATCTAATCCAGGTCAAGTGCAAATAAGTTCTGTATTCACTGTGCTATCTCTAATGTGCTTATTATTTGCCTTTTGTTATTGTTGGGAGGTGCACATCAATAGTGTTTAGGATCTACTCCAGGTAGCATCAAACGCTCATAGGACCATACAATAATGCCAGATTTGATCCAAGCCTCCTATATTTATATAAGCAAAGCACATACATTAGCCCTTTAAGCTACTTCCCTGTCCCCTGCCTTGCATTTTAGAAATAGAAATCTCTATGCTCAAAAATATCCCTCCACATTTTTATTGTATTTTGAAAGGAAAACAAAACTGTCTTACAAGGTTTCTGTCCTTCTTCCCAGCTTTCTTTCTTCCCTCTCTCTTCCTCGCTCACCCCAGAGGCATGTTTTTGCTTTCCTCAAAAATCCTAAATTCACACCCTCCTCAAAGTCTCTGTGTTTGCTATTCTCTCTACCTAGATTCATCCTAAAGATCTCTGGAGGGCTCTCTTTAGGTCTGACTTGGATGTTTGACTACTGATTCCTTAAAGATATGCTGCTTCTCTCTTCTGACTGGCTTTACTATTTACAGTATTCGGTATCATCTGTAATCATGGCCTAGTTTTTAACTTCTTATCTTTATCCATATGACACAAATTTAGAGTAGTTTTTGTTATTCTTATTCAATAGATCTGCCTCTAATGCACTACTTGGCACATTTTAGGATCTCAACATATTTGTTTTCCAGAAATCAGTGGACACGCTTCAGGGAAGTATCCAGAAAAATGGGCATTGGGTATTGTCCTTCATCGAGGCATCAGAGCACATGTACCATTGGCCCCAGAGTTACTTCTTACTTTTCTCTACATATGATGGCAGCTTGCACAGAGAAAGTAAGAGGGAAAAAATCCAAACTAAATTCATCTTTTTACCGTCCCCACCATCAACCAGTTCTTCTCTCAAAGCTATACTCATCCACTGGAACACCTTTCATCCCTCACTGAAGGATGAATGCATAGTCTAAGTTTCCTTGAAACCCTAGAGAAAGAGGACAGGATTGATATGGATTGACTGTGTCCCTCAGAAATACATGCTGAGGACCTAACTTCCAGAACCTAGGCATGTGGCCATACTTGGAAACTGGGTTTTTGTAACCAAGTTCAATATAAGAAATTTTCCTCATAAGAAAAAGGAACAAGCTGGAGAGATAGCATGGAGGTAGGATGTTTGCCTTGCATGCACAAGGACAGTGGTTCTAATCCCAGCATCCCATATAGTCCCCTGAACCTGCCAGGAGTGATTTCTGAGTACAGAGCCAGGAGTAAAAAAAAATAAGGAACAAGCCTCTTGTTTTTGTTTGTTTGTTTGTTTTTGTTTTTGGGTCACACCCGGAAACTGCTCCTGGATATCTGCTCAGAAATAGCTCCTGGCAGGCACCAGGGACCATATGGGACACCGGGATTCGAACCAACCACCTTAAGTCCTGGATCTGCTCCTTTCAAGGCAAACATCGCTGTGCTATCTCTCCGGGCCCCGGAACAAGCCTCTATAAGAATAAATTACTTCAGAAAAAGTCCACAAAGGTCAGCATCTACAGAGGCTGGAAAAGGTCAGGAAAAAGAGTTCACCTTCATTTTAAGACTCCAAATTTCTCAAACTGTAAGAGCCAAGACTTCCAATGTCATATGCTTTACAATTGGCCATGTTCTTTTAAGGCAACCCTAGGCAACTAACACAAATGCCAATTCTTTGGCGCTGCTGAGGAAAGCTAACAGATGCCTAAGTTTCCTGCACAAATCAAACAGACCCTTTGGAAATTTGCCAACCTGGCATGGACAGGTTTTTTTTTAATTTCTGGAAATGTGTGCAACTACAAAGAGTGGTTGGATGAATGTATCCACACTCATATCCTGCTTCAATATGAACATATGAACTTATAGAAAAATTTAAGCGTTTTGTATGTGATCATGCAATTTGCTGCAATCTGTTTGGAACTGGAAGATATCAAATTGAGTAAGCAAGAAGAAAGATGAATACAGGATGATCTCACTTATCTGTCATATAGAGAATAACTGAATGAGGAAAAGTAACATTGTAAAGTGTGGGGGAGAATGCCTAGATCACTCTTGATCTCAGAGCTTAGGGAGAACAGAAAAAAAAAATAGAAATCAAGGAGGGAGGGAAGATGATAAGGGAAGTAATGAGGAGACAGGTATCAAGGCTTCAGTTATACTGGCAATTTGAGAATGTGGTATCACTTTAATTCCAAAGCACAGCCTCAACAACACTGAAAACATGAGATCTAATCTGCAACCACTGAATTTGTAATGTGCTTGTCAATGTAGCAGGTTGGAGGTTGTGGAATATGGGAACACTGGAGATGGTAGTTGACATCGGTGGTAGAATTGATGTTGAAAAAGTATATGCCTAAAACTCAACTATTAATAACGTTGTAGATTAAATTAAAAACTTTTCAAAAAAATAGTTTACTACAAACAACTCCAATGGCATTATATTCCAGGTGTCTTTATTTGGGGGATAAATTTGGGGGGATAAAGTTAGGTATGAATCTGTTGGAAGACAAAGAAATCTGCAGACCTAGAAAGTCATCTCATAAACTTTTCAATGAAATACTCCTGATCCATACATCAATAATCTTTTATGTGTTTCAAGTTTCTGATGACAGAGCTAAGGTGTACACATCCATATTCAAATTTTGTTAGGTTTCCTGTAAGCACAAGTTACCCAATCTACTGATCAGGGAAAGCAGATTTAGGAGTCCTGAATACAGACCACACCCTAACTGTGATGGGAATGACAATGGTTCCATTTGTTGTAACTGCTTCTGGTGCTTTCTATGACTTTATACCTCAGATAAGCAGATGCACTTATTGTATCTATTTACAGATTTGGGGACTCTGACATTTGACAAAGAAATGATTGTGCCATGCTTTAACTCTAGGCATTATATCTCCAAACACTACATGCTTCACTAGTAAACTATATCTTCTCTGATGATAGAGCTAATGAATTCATTCTCCTTGCTAACGTCTTATAAAAGAGTAATAAACAAAATCCTTGGCCTCTGCCTCAGTTCTGAGGGGTTTTTCTGGGTTTTTTGAGAGAATTATTAAAAGGCCAAATACCACCCTGAGAAAGATGAGGTTGGGAGAGCACAGCCAGCCTAGTGTGACAACAGAAATAGACAATCCATCTCCACTTCTCCAGGCTACACATTGGCATGGTCTTATGCTTATACTGATCTGTGTAAAGAGAGTAAATCAATGATGACTCCTTTAAATAAGGATCAGTGACTGACCCCACATAAATAAGGGTGGGAGAAATTACAAAGCTACTAAAAAGCCACCAGTGTTTAAAGAGTAACCCTCGCTATGGAAACCAAAAGTGGGTGTGGGAGTGATATCTTTAACTTCTAATTTTCCTCTGTAAAGGCTCCTGCAGGTCAATGGCCCTGGCTGCCCACAAACACTCATCATTTATTTTCCAGTTCTTAAAGAGACTCTTTATTCCTGGTTTAAAAAAAAGTCCAAGTGTTTAGAAACTGTTAGCACTACTAACTGAGGAGAATGTAGAAGAGGCTTTTGTACAGTGTGCAAGAAAAATACTTAACAAAATTGAATCAGGTGAATTGAACCCTGAAAGAATGGGCTTAGGTATTCAGTACAGAGATGTACCTTCAGACAGCTGAGATCCCCGCATCACCCACAGGCCCTGAGTGCTCAAGAGTGTGGTTGTTAAAAAGTAGCACAAGAATATATACATTCTTATTAGATAGATAGATAGATAGATAGATAGATAGATAGATAGATAGATAGATAGATAGATAGATAGATAGATGATAGATAGATAGATAGATAGATAGATAGATAGATAGATAGATAGATAGATAGATAGATAGATAGATGATAGATAGATAGACAGACAGATAGATAGAGATGTATTCATACAATGGTGTTTGAAACATGGAGATTGAAGAATCTGAAGTTTTTTACCACCATGTTTTTCTACTTTATTCATAAGTAGATATTTGTGCAAAATATATATATATTCACATATATAATAATCTGGATTGTATGCAAACTAGTAGATATGTGAGACAGAAAAACCTATAACTAATTTGTGATTGAACAATGCCATTAGATGAATATAAATATGTGAACATTTTCTGTTCTATATCTTCCCTTTCAACTTTGAATGAAACCCTGGCTACATTTCCTTTATACTGTAGTCCCCTGAGCATGGTATCTGGAGTATGATTTGATAAAATGTTGCACTAAAGCTGGGGCCCGGGAGATAGCATGGAGGTAAGGCGTTTGCCTTTCATGCAAAAGGTCATCGGTTCGAATCCCGGTGCCCCATATGGTCCCCCGTGCCTGCCAGGAGCAATTTCTGAGCATGGAGCCAGGAGTAACCCCTGAGCACTGCCGGGTGTGAACCAAAAACCAAAAAAAAAAAATGTTGCACTAAAAGCAGTCTTACTATTTTTAATCATGTAAAGTAAAAATCTGTTCATTGTGAGGTGTGCTTTGACCATCATGTCCACTATTGTTATACAGTTCTATTTAGGTATTTGGTCAGTACTTCTTGATTTGACTCTATTTAACCACAATCTAAAAGGTATTTACATAATTCACACTTGACATATACCAGATCAGAAGTTACTTATATACCAAAATAAAATAGAAAATGCTGTTTTTCACCAAAAAATAAACCTGTTAGCACTAATCTGCAAAAAAAAAAAAATGGAAGGAATGAATACTTTTCAACAAATTCACCCTAACTTGCAAATGATGGAGCATTCCTCATTAAAGTTCAGCTCCATGCACAGGTAAATTGACTCAAAGTAATGAACTATTACAGGAGTGTTTACAGGTTACAAAGGGAGTAGGACACTTCTGATTGGACAGGGATAGTTTGCTCAACAACTAATTATATCAACTCATGTTACTGGATCTGCCTATTAACATATAACAAAAATGTCCAGTGTTTGTACACTTTACTAGAATCATGGGTCACAAAATTCTCCCCACCAACAAAGCAGCGTGATACATTTCCCGTTAGTTCCCTGAGCCTCCTTCTACTAGTTCCAATTAATTTAAGGATTCTACATGACATTCTATAATAGAAAAATACTTATAGATCTAAGAGATATTTAATTTTTTCTCAAGTAAAAATATTCTAGAGTTGGGCATTCAGGTTTAATTTGGAAATTTTATGAAGTCTTTAGAGAGCCAAGCTTCTTCCAGATCTTTTCACCACCCTCCCTGAAATGCTGATTGAGTTTCTGCCCTCCTGGCTGAATATGGCTATCCATTAATATGCCCATTGTATCACATTCCAGGTAGCAAATATGGATGATAATAAAAGAGAACAGCATGACCAGAAGTACCATTTATCACTTCTATTTATATTTGGACAGAATCTAGTTACATGGGCATTTCCAAAGTTTCTGTTAGTTATTGATGCATAGCAACCACCTGCAAAATTCCAATGAGATATTATACTGAGCGTGTGTTCTTATGTATTCTCAGGTTTGTGAAAACTCAGGTTGTTTACACAATGTGCCAACACAACTGTTGGTCTGGACCCTTCTGCTTCAGACTCCGGGGATGGTTGATTCCACTGCTCTTAGGTCTGTCCAGGATCAGTGAAGAGAACTGTCCCATGTATCCTTGGACCAAACGTTTTCCTCAGGGCACAAAGAAGCACAAATGAGCAAAAGAGAATAGGCAAGGTCTCCTAAAGTCTAAACCAAAGTAGTCATACTTCATTTCTGCACTAAGACAAGTAAAATCCAAAACCAAGAACAGAAACAGAATAGTATCACTCATCATGGGTTTTAAGAAAAATAAAAGATATTTTTGTAATAATTCTCAGAGATAATAGAGATGAGGGCTGGAAGGTCCAACTCATGATATAAACTCACCACAAAGAGTGGTGAATGCAGTTAAAGAAATAACTACTCTGACAACTATCATAACCATGTGGATGAATGAGGGAAGTAGAAAGCCTGTCTCAAGTACAGACAAGGGGGGGGGGGCTAGAGAGGAAGGATATTTAGGGCATTGGTGATGAGAATGTTGCACAGGCAAAGGTGGGTCTTTATATGACTAAACTCCAACTACAATCAAGTTTGTAATCAGGCAAGATCCACCCATTATGGGGACCGAGATTGGGATTGAGTCAGGACAGGACAGTAGAGCTGGCAGTCTGTCTGCTATACTCACTGCAAAGTGAACTGATAAGCACTGAACTATCTGGCCTTGTTGGCAAAGAATCATCAGGACTGGCTCTGTGCCCTTGCTGGAGGTATTCTAAGGAATCATAGAATGAGCAGTGCTCTTCCTTTCTGAGGAGGCAAGCAGAGCTTGGATATTTTGTTCTATTTTATTAAATATGTCCATTGGGGGCTGGAGAGATAGTAGGTAGGGCACTTGCCTACCTGAGTATGTGGCCAACCTGTGTATGAACCCAACATCTCTTATGGTCCCCTAAGCAACGCCAAAAGTAATTTCTGAATGCAGAGCCAATAACCAGAGCATTGCCATGTGTGACCCAAAAACCAAATAAATATGATCAGTGGCTTTTTAACATTATATACTTGTTGACTGGCCCACGGAGCAGCAGAGGTTGAAAGCACTACACTCTTCAAGACTTCAGCTAAGAAAGATTAAATTCAGGCAACCTGAGAAAGCAGGCCCCCAAAATTCTCTCCATGCATCTTTCCCAATGCCAGTATGAATAGTCTCTGCTGGAGACAGCAGGAAGTCTAGCGATAAATCATGCAAATAACCATCCCTCATCAATAACTATGGAACCTCAAGTCTGTTTCCTGAATGAGAGAAGGCAAGAGGAAACAAGCTCTGGAATAAAGATATCCATAGTGTCCTGAGACCTCAATGCCTGCTGTAGAGCCTCTCTTGTACTCACTCATGAGCTGACTTCATCCATGTTCTAGAAACCAATGCAGCAGCATGCATCAGAGCAAGATACGCAGAACCCAGGCTGACTGTTTTGTAAGTTCCTATTGAATTGATGTCATCTCTATTCTAATTGCCCACATTTTTAATATAACACTCTTGACTCATAACTTGAGTCATCAGAAAAGATATTAGCTGCTAAAGGACCCCTATATTTTTAGACTTATAATCAACTGCCTTAGAGTTCTGATGTACAAAGGGTGGTTTCTTAAACAAAGCAGTTGTCTTACTTCCATTCTCTGCTAACTCTGGACACTGTAACCAGGTTAAATCTGCCAAGCAGTTCTGATCCTAAGAGCAAACATGTTGTGTAGATGTCTGATATAAAATTTCATGTACAAATGTTCACATCCACTATGCAATTGGGGCACTATTCATTCCAATTTTACAAACGGATGATGGAAACTGAATTACTAAGGCAAAGAGCTGACATTTGCCCAGTTCTGACTGTTTCTACTAGGCAGAGTGCCATCTTGATACTTCAATAACCTTCAATGGATCCCTGAGGCTAGTTCCAGTGAATTGTACAATCTTTGAAGATTGTCATATCCTGAAGATTGTCATATCCTGTTTTAGTTTTTGCTTCCTATAAGCATTGGTAATGCTTTGCTATTTCATTCATCACCATCTCTTAAAATGGTCTCCTTTGCACACAGAATCATTTACTTGCTTTCATTCATCTTATAGGTCACTTCTAATATCCATCTTAGGGACAGACTCCTTGTCAAAATCCGGTGCCCTGTTTCCTCCCCATCAGAAAGCGTTTCTCCCTCTGTACTCATTAAGCATGTAATCATTTGAAATCTTTTTGTGACCTTTGGTAATTTCCAGATTGTGGAAATATTTGTGCTATAACAATGTGTAGACATTTTTAAAGCCCTCTGAGAGACTGAGAGAGACAGAGACAGAGAGACCCTTTTGGTATCATTTTTATGCTCATTCTCTTGTTTCTTACATAAATCAATATCAGTATTTGCTTATTCGATTCAAAAACACAATTGTTGAAAAATCAACTATTTGTCACAAACTGGAACTGGAGATATAACTAAAACATTGAGTGTCAAGTGTAAATAAGTAGATCAATGAAGGATGAAAATGTGATTCGGGGAGTCATAGAAGCAATACAATGTAGAGACTATTTCCCTTACATGTGGCCAAAAATGTTCTATCCCCAGCATCCCATAATGTAACCCAAATACAACTACAAAAGATCTCTGAACACAAGGCCCAAAATAAGCCTTGAACACCATCATGTGTGGCCCGAAAGTGAAACAAAAAAGTGATTCTGTTTCATTTGGGGGCCATATTATGTTCCAGTCATGATTTTTCTCTTTCTCCTACAGTACTGGAGAACTTTCATAGAAAAGGAAACAGAGGTGGGCTAAATGACTAATATCAAAATTTTCTTGACATCCAGATTATACTAAAATGAAAGAAAGGAGCAGTTCCAATGGCACATTCCATTTTACACAGTAGTCTACAGAGATGAGAGAGTTCACCCGGATTTTTGAAAAGTGGGGCTATTCTCAAAACAAATAGAGGCATTATCTGCTATAAAGGGCTCAGAGGGTGGCTAAAAGAAAATGTAGCAATCACACATCCAACATATGTAAATTTGTAAATTCAGATCACAAGTGAAATCATTGTAGGAAAATCTGTTTATTAGAGAAGCTGGAGTCAATGGCCTTGGGCTTCTGTGCACCTGAGATTCTGGATTTCAAGTTCCAAGGGCAATTTCTGAAGCAAGAGAGAGAGCAGCATTAAAACAACACCACCACCACCAACAACAACAAAACAAAAAAAATCAGAAAATGAAAGATAGAGAAAGCTTCCTAACTGCTTCAAAGTGTAGGGTGATTAATGATGGATCAACAAGTTAAAATAAGATGAGTAACAGAACAAAAGATGCAGGAGAGATATCAGAATGGACCCTCTTTTGTAACAGCCCAGCATTGCCTGGTTACGCTATGGATACATGAGTTTCATGGTTCCCATATTTTATTACTCTCCCCAGGGGGAAAAGAACTGTTTTCAGAGTATAAAAGCACCTCAGAGCTTTTCCAAGTAAAATCCCAGGGCATTTCGGATCTGCTTTGAAATACAAAAATCAAGATTTTTAAGGGGCTGGGCAGATAGCACAGAAAAAGGTGCGAATGCCGTATATCAAATGTTATCTCTGGCACCACACGATGCCCAGAACTCCTGAATTTCAGGTTCAGTAGCCCCATGAGCACAGTCATAGTGATTCTGATGGAACCTAGCATTACCAAACCCTAACACCAAACAATCAGGCATGTACAGTCAAATCAGAAAGCATCTCCAAGAGGCCCCCCCAAGTGCAAATAGGAGCTTCTTCCATCTACAAAAGAAAAAATGCAAGTTCATGATGAAGAGAATAAATGAAATACAGTTGGGTGTGACTTAATAATTGTTGAAACTAAGTGAGTTCAATGTGGTATTTTATTATTCTTGTCTCTCCATTTGTATACACTTAGGAATTTTCCAGATAAAAATATTTTTAAATCAAGAAAATGCAACTGAAAAGGGGGGATGACAGGAAAGATGCGAGATAAGTCTGCATCAAGCTCTGAACTTTAGATTGTGAAAACTCTTCTTTCATGACAAAATCTTGCACTGAATTTGGCATTTGTTACTTGGCCCTAAACTGATGAAGGAAGGCATTACAGGTAGCATGAGCATGTATGTCTGGTTATCAGAGACTTATTCCCAGCGAGAGCTCACTCACAGGATAGACACAGTTGACATATGCTCACAACGTGTGGTTTTCAGTGACACTATGTACGAGTTTATCTCTTCCTACTCTGACCTACAGAAGATGTTTGAGGACAAGAGTGGAGCTCAAATTGACATGGGCAATCCCAAGAGCTCAGTTATCAAGAGGATACTAGGGTTTACAGTCCATTCCTGGGGCAGGGAACCTAGGGTCTCCACCCCAGCAACAATTGCTTAATTTATAAATTTACTTAATATAGTCAGTCTTTCTATAAGGCTTCTATGAAATCTGGGACTCATATTTTTATTCAATTTTTCCTGTTAGTCTAACTTCTGGCAAAAATTATGTAATGTTGGCTGAATGAAATAAAGTTGAAGACTTTGTTGAAGATCCGTGAAACAAATGCAAGGATTTAACTTGCTTTATCCATCTGTTTGAATTCACTTAGCTTTCTTTCCCCACCCTACCCCCAGTCCCTAAGAGAGGAAATTAATAATTCAGAAAACAATATCGTATTCTGATGGTTACAAATACAACAATTTAATTGATATTTGTTTCTGCAGTCGTGCAATATCTCATTTTCCCAGAAGGGCAATTCTCCTTTGCTGATCTAGGTTTTTCCCAATAAAATAGATCAATCTTAGGGCAACCTGAAGGCCATTTGTTTAGAAAGCAAGCTGGTGGGTAATATGTTTGTAATAGACACAATACTTGTAATCGTGATGTTTTAAACACTGACATTTATTTAGGATTTGGTGAACTCATACATTATCAGGATAAACTCTAATTTATATCAGTATATAATAGGCAAATATATAATACAATAAATTGCATTTGTACACATAAATACAAAATTTGAGGTAGGGCCTCAAGAATAATGACTTCTTAAATGAATAATGCACAGCATATAATATGTATTCTATAAGATATATATGATGCATCATTTATAACATATATTTTCTTCATGTACAGTTAATGAAAAAATATAAGGACCTGATTAAGGAACATATCTTTATTCAGAGGCAACAATACCACATCAGATGCCTGCATTTAGGACTTTAGCCAAGCTCACAATTTAAGAATAGACCTATTCCATGATAGGTCCATAATAAAGTGCAAAAGACCAAAAAAATGAATCACAAAATAGTTTCTAGTCAACTACTAAGTATCATACAAACACTAAAATACACCTATAAGGCAATTGGTTACCTGAAGATGTATTTACTCCACAGCAGGCAAATTTAACACTGCTTCCTTTCAGAGGCGATTCAACCCTCACCTGAAAACACTTCCTCTTTGGCTGCAGACTGCTCAGAGGTGATCCAAGCAGAGACCACAATTCAGAATTACTTGCCTTCTTTCAACAGTTGAAGCGAACTCTGAGAAAGATGAGAAGCTCTGCTTGTACAAATCCAAGGGCCACTTTTCAGCAAAATTGACATCAAGATGAAATCACTCAAACCTTTGAGCCCAGCCTGAATATTTTCTAACAGGAAACCAAGGGGGAGAGAAAATACTAGTTCTTAGGCCCTGGATTTTTGTTTCTACAAGACAACCTGCCACACTGAATCCCAATCCAGGTATGAAAGCAGCTTGTATGAGCTTGCTCTCACATATATATTAAACAACAGTTACTGTGCAATTTTGGGGGAGGAAAATGATGGCCACTGGCCAAAAAAAAAAAAGTGGAAAGGAACATCTTAATTCTAGACATGACCAACCATGCTGACAGGTGAAGGTCATCAGGAAGTCCTGAGCCGAATGTAGAAAACAGAACAAGAGCTTAAAGGAAAATGACTCCATTATACATTAGCATAAACACCATCCCAGTCTTGCCACCTTAAAGTTCATTGTGTTTATACACTTAGAGGTGTGAAGCTATACTCCTGACATTCTAAAGTGTTTTCGATCAATGATAAACCAATAAAAAGAGAAAAAAAAAACCTTTAAAGTTCTGCTCACTGAAATACAAGTTGATTACATGTCTTACATATTAATCACACACTGGAAATTTCAAAGACATTAAGGTCACTGGAATTTTTTCATTGACCCCAATTTTCATGCATTAAGTATAAAGGAAAAACATAACAAAACACCAAATTGGACACATTTGTACATGACAAACACAGTCCTAAAAACATAAAAAGTTATCAATATGCAAGACAAATATTTGCATATGAAGCCACAACACCAATAGTAGGAAATATACATTTTTTTTCCTCCTTGAAGGATATTTCAGGGTTTTTCAGGTTTTTAACATATGGCTTTTTTTCTCTGAATGGGTTTCTGGCATTGGTTGGTTTTTAAGAAATGATCTCACTTGTGGAAAACACCCTACTATTCTGCACGATAACTGAGTCCGTCCTGTTACTCAGCCTTATCCCCAATTTAAAGAGTAACTCAGGTGCCAATGCTATAGCAACTCTATTCATCTGATTGTTTTTATACTCGTTTTCTTCCTCTTCCAATTGATTGTTTTTATAGTAAAGAAACCTAGCTAGTCATATGCATCTCGGTTCTTGCCATCCTAGCCATGTCCGTGTACAGAGGGGCAGTGGGGGAGATGCCATCGGGCTAGAAACAGCACCAACCCTGAACACATCTCTTCAGGAAGGCCTCCAACTGGACACAGCTTTAGACAGGGTCAGGACTCCATTTAGCAGGTAACCATTTCCATATCAAGGAGGAACCTTTCTGTAACCAAATTTTACCTCAAGTCTTGAAAATCATAAGGGAAAGGGAAAAGAATCCAACTGTTTCTGGGAATAACTCCCAGATCTTAATGAAGAACCCTCACTCCAGATCTTAATGGGACTAACCCTAATACATGCACAACTAGCCGCTTCCAAAGGGGAAACACACTAGCTGGTGGGACGGTCTCTACATTCTCACAATTAACTTCCAGTGTGTTAAACAAGCCTGGCAGCATGCGCGGGTTTTCCCCCTTCTTTTAATCACGATAGCAATAATTAGCAGAAATTGGTTTGGCATTCAGCATCATATTCAAATGTTAGCCAAGAGGCAAAAAAAAGCCAAACGCCATTTGTCCTGACACAAACATACCTGTACCTTGAGAAAAGACTAATTGATTTTTAGCTCTTTTCTTCAACCTTCACATTGCAAAACCTGCAGAGTTTCCAAATCTAAGTTATACCTCCTTGACTCTCCCACTCCACTGCTATCAATTAGAGAGAGATATCTACATCTACTGAAATTTTGGTAGCAGAGTGTGAAATTGACTAGTTCTGGGAATATCTTATCAATATGGCTTTCATGGAGAAACCAGTGTTCGAGAAAGATAGGTCACTAGAGAACCACCGGAACCAAGAGGTCACAGCTAAGCATCTAAATGTATCTTTAAGAGAAACTCATAGTTTGCTCTCTGTAATAAATTCTAGCAAGGTCTAGCTTTAGGGAAAAGGCAGAAAAGGCAAAGGAGGAGGGGGGGAGAATAAGAATTAGCTGCAGATAAAGGGAACGACAACCCAAAGTTCAAAACCCATCCTTGTTTCCTTTAAAAGTTCCCACTCATGAAAAAAATCAGAAGTTCACATTGTTATTGGCAAATAGTAATGTTTTCCCTAGAGAAGAAAGAACTCAATAAAGCATTGAGATTTTTTTAACAAATAAACTCATTTAAAAAAAACTTAAATTAAGGTTTGTTTCACTGCCACTGAGTAGGATGAAAATGTCACATTAATCTACAAATTTGAACTGAAAACTTTGCCTGAGACCCTGTAATATGAAAATAAACAAATAAGAAAATGATTGAAATAGTGTCCCCTAAAGGAAACAATTTAGGTTTGGATATTATTACTGCAAGGGCAAAAAAAAAAAAAGAAAGAAAGAAAGAAAGAAAAACAACCCAGACCATACTATTCTAAATTCATCATCTCTACAGTGATTTATAAGATATTATAAGGACAGAAAACACCACTATGATACATACTACATGAACACATATCACATTTAAAATTTTTCATATATGCATGTTCAGGATACAAGAAGATAATAAAGGTTATTGTTTCGCCAATCTCTGTAGACATATGATTTGCTCTCATTAGGGTGCAGTTATGAGAATGGTGAATTGGGAACTCTTAAAATTGAATTGGCTAAATGTAGTCTTAAAAGCTATAATCTTAATTGGCTCACTCACTACTAACCTAAGCTGCATTTATCAGAAATGCCTGTAAATACAGGGAGCTAAAAAAGCGCAGTGAATATTGTGGTTACTCTCTATTAAACTCTTGGTTTCTTTGAATTCTCTATGACCACAATTAGCATTTACTGTGAATGAAAAAAAGTTAGAGTAAAAATTGAGAAGTTGTTCAAGAGTTTGTGTCCTATATATATAATATATAGACAGAACCAGGGTAAGTATTGTTTTCCCAGAGGTTGAGAGACATTGACATAAGAAGAAAATTAGTGCCGTGATGTTGAACCATTTTGCGTGAAATGTCAGGAAGAAACTAGAATGAAATTCTACTCTGCATTTACAAAATTGGCACAAATTATACCATAGCTAGTTCATAAAGGTTGGGGGGAATGATCGAAAGCACACACTAACATAGCTATTAAAAATAAAACAACACATATATATGCACACACAAAAGAAAGATGACAGACAAAAGTGATGACCGATTCTTCACTGAGATCTGCAGTATGCAGAAAGTAAAGTGTCTGAGAGCTGATCAGCCGGGCACAGCAATGACCAAATGAAGGAAACATCCCCAACTGTGAACAGAAAAGTGAATGGAACCACCTCTGTGGTGTCCACATACAAAAGCCTCGTCTCCATCTAAAACATGGTGTTCTGACCACTGCTGACCCTAAACATCCTGTGTCTGAATGAAGTCACCCACTGCTCCACTCAATTCAACAATAAGCCTGAATCCAAATTAAACTGCCTCGTCATTCTACCATTGCTCTCACACCAAAATGGCTCCACCCATGACAAAACACAGTGGCAACAGCTCTATTGACTGAATCACATATCCTTCAGACCTCACAGGTAAGCGCTCATGGAGTTAACTCACTCCTTTGGGGTAAAGCGTGTGTTCTAGGGACCAATCTTACCAGGCTCTGACACCATGAACACGGGCAAACAGCACTTCAAGTGGTCTGTCTCTTCTCTATAGCATGCGATACTATGCCTACTTTTCTACATTACCACTCTCATGCACGGATATGAACCCAGATGTAGGGAGGAAGAAGAAAACTGGGAAGGAAGCTGGGGAAAACATGAGAAGGAGGCAGAGAGGAAATGGAACCCAGGGCCAGCCTATACCACCAGACTAGCACTGGGTACCCAGTTCCAAATCCTTCACGGGCAGCTTGAGTCCCAGCGAAGAGGTTCCCAAGGGGTCGAGCATGTTCTTATAACGCTCTCCACGGTGCTGAGACAAGAATGGACCCCAGTCTGGCTGCGGCGAGCACACCAATTTCAGCCTCTGTAAAGAAGACAAAGACAAGGTCACAGAAGTCATACACTTTCCTCCCCTTGGGCACTGTCTCAGCGCACACCCATGTGACCACATTTACCAAAACTACACTTTGGGCCAAGAAAAACAGAGGCGAATCAGCCCTATCTATAAAGCAGATCATTAAAAAAAAGACACTTAAAATTGTTTACATCACCCTGCCAAAGATTTTAGAATTGCTCAAGGTTTGCCTTGCACAAGATTAATAGAGGATAAAAAGACCAAGTTTTAATTATACATATTTCCCCCATCCAACTGGAGAGAATCTGCAATCTTCTCTCTCCACTGCAAAACACAGTCAGCAAAGGACATGTGCTCAATTACTTTTGTTCCATGGTTTCAACAATCGGTAGCTATATTAAAATAATTTAATTTTGTTTAGCATATTTCCCCAAAGCATAGAAATGGCTGGGGTGGGGGTAGAAGAAATCCTAACCCCAAAGACACAGTGCCAAGAGTGAGAAAAGATTTTAATTATCTGTTGACAAAAAAAAAAATAGATGCTTCTGGCTGGGTTCAGCAGGCAAGCTAAAAATAACAGCATCATGTCTATCCCTTCACCAGAACTTTTTATGGAAAACATTTGGAAACATTTTCTAGAAAGAGAAAAGAAAACATATTTTCTGAATACATAAGAGGGAACAATTCTATGTTTATTACCTATTAAAGTGAAGCTACTTCTTCGAGATGTTAGTTTAATCCCCCTTAATCATCCATTTGCAACCTACAGGTCCCAGATCTATCATAATCATTTATACAGACAACTCATTCACGCAGAGCAACTCTGCTCCACTGCGACTGTATAACCCCTCTGTGGGCTCCCAGGATATTCCAAGGGGCCACAGGTGAAATTCTCATCAATGGAGATACAGAATGAGAGTCAGTGTCAACTGCCAGTAAGGAGGATTACGGGGCTCGGCAGGGAGACAGGAACAGCACAGGAAGAAAACCAGGTCAGAAGGCTAGGAAAATTAGAATGAAAAACAATGCCACAGAGAATCCTTTAAGACAAGTGGCAGAGCTAAAACAACCTCTGTTCAGAGGGAAAGGGATTTCTGGATAGGTTTGATGGAAGGTTCTTTACAGGTGCAAGGAAAACCAACCTGGGAACCAAGATAAAGGCACAGTGATTTGACCTCATGGAAATAAAAGATAATAGATAAAAAAACCTTTCTGAGGAAAGACCCTGCTGGGAAGAAGCTGCCTCCATCTCCCCAAAGGACAAAGCTCTGTAGCCCAGGCCTCACTGCAAGTCTATGCATTCATCGTATCATTGCCAGTTCCTGTTCTCCTCCTCAAACTGGCTGATCCTCCACTACCCAGCTATACAGCATCTCCTGTCCTAGGTCCTTGCCAAAGCTTATGTCTCCTTCTCTGAGTCACCTGAAGAATCTTTCCACTGCCTAATATATTTCTAAAATCCTGAGCACTATGGTTGGGGGTCCAGACTACAAACCTTTAGGGAAAATCATTCCTGGTTGTGGATGAGATGTGGATATCAGTTTTTGAATTTGTTCAGGGGATGCCTCTTGTAATCCCTCTTGGGATTCAAATGTAAGTTTGGGCTTGATTGGGCATCAGAGTTCTCTGGAGGCTTGTGATGCTTCACTTCCCCCAAACTAGAGTTAGGAAGCACCAAGTATGTGGTGGGGTGTGGAGGATGCAGATCTAGCCCTAGATTCTCCAGGCAGAGGTGGTGTGGATCCTTCCCCTGCACATATAGGTAGAAGTTTCTCCCACACAACAAAAGCCTAGTTGACTGTACAGTATTGGTGACACAAACAGATTCAAGAGTATACACTCTTGAAGTGGAGGGGGAGGAGCTTGTGGAAATCATCCAAATGAGATTCACTACAAATAAATACAAGTCTCTCCTACCAACCTTGCTCTGCACCCCTTGTTATGTTCCACAGGCAATGTGACCTTTTCACCTGCTCAGCCCTCAGTCATCCCCAACACAGGGAAGGAGTAGTGATTGGGGGGGAAGCACGGGTGTTCCCAAGTTGTTTTCCAAGGAAGGGGCACTGGGGCCACTCCCCAGTTCTCAGAGAGTAATTCCACCATCTGGTGGCACTTGGGATTATGTAGTGCCTGAAATCAAACCTGGGTTTAAACAAGGCAAAAGCCTTAACCCCTGTTGCACCTCCTGGTTCTGGAAAGGTGGGATTCAATCTTCTGTTCTAGAGGGAGGAGGGAAGAGGCTTGGACAGCGACATTATCAGGAAAGGAGGGATGCTGCAATGTGGTTACACACAACAGTGGAGTTTAGACTGTAGATGAGGCAGTGGGAGGAAGAGGAAACCCCAGGAAAGAGGAGCTACTCTGGTCACTTATTCCCCAGAGCTGCCACTGCACTGAGCAATGGTGTAATAATGGTTTGGCCTGCGGACTAATAAAAATGGGTTTAATCCAAACAGTGGCAACTGTAATCACTTCATCACTAACTCTCCTTCTAGAATAAGTTTACTAAACCATTTTTGGTGTCTTGACTGCAAGGAGCTGTCCTCAACCCCACTCCCAAGAGAGAATGATGAAGGAAGAGAGCAGATAGAATTACCTCAATAAATCTGCCAGGGGCCAAATGCATTTTTATCACAAACATGACCGGGATCCAGATAACAGAGCAGGCAAGCATCAGCCATCCGAGCACCATGGACCAGTTAGGGTAGCGATAAGAGCCATAGGTCATGGGTTCCCACTGGTAAAAACTGAAGCAAAGGATAAACTAGGAAAGAAAGAAAAAGCCAAGTGTTAGTGGAAGCGGTGGGCAGGCGATGTGAGTTATTGAATTATGTCTCATTCTGTAGCCATGACCAGAACCCTGGCTGACTGTTTATCGAGGCTTTTGTGTCTGGCATTTCAATTTATACCCACAAGGAACCTGAAAGGAAAGCCTTAGTCATCCCTTTGCCAATTGAAGCAGCAACAGTCAAGGAACTGCAGGGTGAGGACACACACAAAACTGCTGATCCAGAGAATGGAAGACTTACAACCGCATCTGCAGATAGGATTGGAGTTGCTGGTAAAGGACAAAGTGACTGATAGAGGGAAGTGAGAGAAAGGTAATGAGAGTTCTCTGCACTTTCCAAAATGGAGAATCAAGTTTCTGCAATTGGGGAAAAAATACATTAAGCTTATGTACTTTTTTTTTTTAACAAATGAATTTACTTTGCTTTCTCCTTGAGGTGGGAATGGCAGGTCTTTAAAAGCTACCTCTGAAGATGAGTGAGGAGGATTAAGAAGGGAGCTACTGAGCAGGAAGTTGATTCCTGTGATTAGTCCGGGATCAAGGAAAGGGCCTTGCAGCCCTTCTGTGCAGTCAGGCAAGTAAGCAGGCTCAGAGAGCTGGGGCTAGCTAGCAGCCATCGTCCCTGCAGGTCTGCCTGGACTCTGCAGCTGATTAGCACGGACTTTTTAGGGATGAGTTCTCTGCATTAAAATGATCGATGTCACAACTAGCAGAACATATTGGGGGTAGGGGTGGAAGGCTCAGGGAAAATCTATACTCAAGTGTCTGGTTTTAAAAGTGGCCCCAATTTCTTTCTTTTTTTTTTTGTCTGTTGAAATTAGAATGTTGTTTCTTTTTCTTTTTATAATTACTTCTTTAAAGCACTCAGGTTACAAAATTGTTCATGATTGTGTTTCTAGCACCACCCTTCACCAGTGTACTTTTTCACCACCAATGTTCCCAATTTCCCTCCCACTCCCCTTCAATATTCCCCCTGCTTACCTCTGGGACAGGCATCTTACATCTCTCTGTCTCTGTCTGCCTGTGTCTCTCTGTCTGTCTCTGTATCTGTCATCTGTCTCCCTGTCTCTCTCTCTCCCTGTGTCTCCTTTTATTTTTGTTTTGTTTTTTGTTGTTGTTGTTTTTTGGCCACACCTGGTGATGCTCAGGGGTTACTCCTGGCTATGGGCTCAGAAATTGCTCCTGGCTTGAGGGATCATATGGAACTCCAGGAGATAGAACTGCAGTCCGTCCTAGGTCAGTCATGTGAAAAGCAAATGCCCTACAGCTGTGCTACTACTCTGGCCTTCTATCTTCTTTTTTGACTATCCTGTCCATTATCTCCCATCACTACACATTGGACAACCACAGCAGTGAGAACCCTAGAACCTCAGATAGGGCTGATAAATAGGGAACATCAGTACCAAGAAGAATTGCCCCCCAAAGGACAGCTGAGATTCTCACAGTGTATGTCAAGCTTTGGAAGATTGTGGGAAGGTGAAAGGATGCCCTAAACAGTTGAGTTTTTCCTGCATTTATCCCTCTGATGGCTGAATCAACCTAGAATAACATACCCAGACATGGGGGGGTCCCACCTCCCCACCTCTTTCCATGATAAACGATAAAATACGAGCACCAAAAGGACCATATGGAAAGATGATACATAGGTGTGGGAGAGGGAGGATGAAATGCTAAACAAATGAATTTTTAGTTACATGGATATTAGTGCTAGAAAAATACGGGTTGCTGGGGCAAGTGAATATTTCAATGCAACAATAATTCAGTGTATTGATTTGAATTAACATGAACCTAAAGACAACTGTTTACTTTAAAGCAAAAACAAAAAATTGCTCTTATGATAAGAGGTACCTACTCTTGGTCCCTTTCCAAACATTTGCCTCTAGAGTTATAAGCTTTATTAACCAGTCTATTGGAAGTATGGTCTAATATAATTATGGTAAGTTGCTTCATTTCATTTACTATATAAATAGCAATACATCTGCTTATGTGTGTGCATACTTCAGTAACGTGACCTGACTATAAATATAGTAATTACATAGGGAATATTTATAACTCTATAAATCCATGAAGGCACATATAAAAAAATGATCAATTTTATTTCCAGGGTTTTTGAAGTAATTTAAACCCATAATCAGTACATTTCAGCACACTACAAATATTCATTCACAGAAGGACAAATGGCACAAAGCAAGAGTGAAACTTGCCTTTCCAGCACTCATTTCCTGGGACACAAATACCACATCAAGCTTATCTGTACACACTTTTTCTTGGCCCTAACTCTCTTCTTGACCGCGTCAGTTTTGCTCAAGCTCTGTCTTCACAGGAGCCTAAATATGAGAGATGAGCATTTAGCCACTGAGTCAAGCCTACCCTGATCTTTAACTATGGATTATTAAACTAAATCCCTGAAGAGAGATTTTATCTTTGGAGAGGAAGAGATAGAGTATACTCAGCTCCCAAAAGCACACAGAAAGGAGTTCTGGTTTAGGGTATTTTCTGGAACTTCTCAGTGATATCTGATGTGAATTTTATTATGCAAGTCAAGTGAATCAAAGTTGAGGAACTTTTTCAAGAAAACAAAGCAGGGACCAGTGATAGCATAGCGATGGGGTGTTTGTCTTGCACTCAGCCAACCCAGATGGACCTACAGTAGGTTGAATTCCTGGCATCCCATATGGCTCCCCAAGCCTACCAGGGGTGATTTCTGAGCACAGAGCCAGTAGTTACCTCTGAGTGCTACATACTGTGGCACAAAAACAAAACAAAAAAAGCAACCTTTGAGAGTTCCCTTTCCCTGACATTCTGCTTTTAAAGAAGATTGTGGCTATCTTAACCCCCAATTAGGAAACTACCTTAGAAGACTAAATTGCTGGGCTTATAGAAAAATTTTAGTGTGGTCTTAAAGTCTAATCAGCCTACAGTTCAATTTGGGGCGATTGTATTTTTGTTTGTATTTGGTTCACCCCTGCAGTATTTCTTCTCCTGACTCTGGACTCAGGAATCACCCCTGGCAGTGCTGTGGTATGGTGATCTGTAAGCTCCTTATCCTTGGGCAAGTTCTGCAGCTTCTCAACATTAAGTGCAAGCTATATAAAAGAAAGAATCACCCACTGTGCATATTAGTAAGAAGCTCAAAAGGCAATGTTCAAGTGCCTCACTGATAACAGATCTCAACAGATCACAGTACTGACTATGATTATATGATCATTCTTCTTCAGAACATCCTAAAAAATCCTCTGAAGCGTAATCTTTTAGGACAGGAGAGAAAAGTAGAGTCTAGGACAACCAAATAAAGAATAAATCTACTGTAGTAGTAACTGGGGGAAATTAGCAAAATCCAACAAAGAAAAGAAAGGGGTATTTTCTTTTCACGAATCAGAAAAAGTCTGAATTTTTCATATCAGGCTCAGTCCAGAGTTCCAGAAACTGAAAATTTTACCCTTATCCTTTTCTACTCTCATACCCCAAATTAGGTGTAGCTTTCTGAAAAAATAGTCTCTAAAATAAGAATACAAATACGTTTCAGAAATAAATGAGGTTATTTGTTTTAAAAAAAACTCTTTGGGATACAAAAATTTTAAAAGTCAGGAGGAAGAAGAAAGTACTGGTACCTTAACTTCACAAGTTTTCATTCATCCTAAGGTTTTCCTTTGGAGAAGCTATCTAGAGTTAAACTAACAACGTTGTTAGTCTGGTTTCTACTGCCACCTGCTGGCCCTAATAGTAGCTACAGTCTGTTTCCTGCTTCTCTAGGAGAGCTGCAAAGACCCAGGAGGAGAAAAGGTGGGTGCGGATAAGTGACAAGGTTTCTGTCAATTATTGTGCTTGGAAAGTAGAGCAGGACAGAGCCTGGAGCCTTTCATACGGATGTGCATGGAGATCCCAGCACAGCTTCACGGGCACAGGAAGGGCTCTGATCTTTAAAAGGAAACACATCCAAGGCAATGACATCGTTCTGCTTGAGATTGGGAGGCATAAGTGTCAAAAGCAATAAAAGACTGAAAAAAAAAAAAGGCTACAGAAGCAACCCCAAAGGTGAAGGAAGTCTAATTCCTACTATAATTATTGCAAGTAGGCTGTGATAAAGAGTGAAAAGCAACATTTTCGGGTCCAGCATGCCTTGGTGCCAATTGCTAACCTGGAGGGGCACCACTGCAAGCAGATGACCCACATTTGGGTGTCAGTTTCCTCCTCTAATCAACATGGATGACTGTGATACCCACCCTACTGGCCTACTGGGAAGTGGGGCATGGTGGGCCACAGGAAGCTATTTGTAAGAGCCTGACTGTAGCCCATGGAAACTATCGGCTATCAATACACAGGGCATGCCAGAATCATAGGCATGCTTCCATAATGATGTTCCAGACACCTCTGCTAAGCACCTTTTGATGAGTTGCCTCAACTCTGAACTTTAATTTCCTCTTCTGCAAGAGAAGAACATGACACACTAGCATTCCCAGCTCATTCGTGGGCACACAGCTCAGTCAAACCAAAAATTCTGGGTTCAACCACTAAGCATCATAATGGCCTCAATCCTTACAGTTAAAATGGTGGGTGTGACGAATGCCCAGCAGACTTTCCAGAAAATGTTTGGCTGGAATCCAATCATCATCTCTATGTCTTCACAGAATCTTTGCAAGCCTGCAAAACGAGAAGCAGAAATCCAAGATGAGGAGCAATGACAAAAGGAAAAGTGGGGTCATGAAACAGATACTAGGGCTGGGGCTGACCCCAGCCTGCAGTCCACAAGACCCCTTAGTGTGTAGACAAATATCTCAATTCTGGGAAGCTTGGGGAAATTTTAACATTTAAATAGCTATTGAATACTCTCTACAATGAGGTTTTAAACTGCTATCTAATCATGATGTCAAGGAGGAAACTTACCTGACTAGATGCCCTGCTTGGCATCTTCACTAGTACCACTGTTTTCAGGCCCAGTGGGCATTGCAGTAACTCTGGCAAAACCAATTAAAACTGGTTGTCAAGAACCAAATGTTAGATTGTCCAAGGACCTGTTGTCATCAACCACCCTCCAAGGCTATAGGTGAGTCGCTTTATCTGCACTCACTGGAGGCCATGACAGTAGGCAAAAGTAGGTCCAGTGCCAAAAAGTTGCTGCCCACTTGGTACACAATATACAGAATCACTTTTGTTGTTGTTGTTGTTTTAGACCTGGACATACCCAGGTCTTACTCCCAGCTCTGCACTCAAAGATCACTGCTAGCAGGCTCAAGGGACCATATGGAATGCCAGTGGTCAAACCCAGGTCAGCTGTGTGCATGACAAGTGCTTACCTGCTGTAAAAAAAGTCTAAGCCCCAGGACCATATTTTCTGAGTCATAGATCAATTCAAAGTCACAAGCAGAAGGAGATTACCCTCATAGTCAAGTTAACAATCATTGTCTTCATGTATCTGGACTTAGTAAAGATTCCAAACCACTTCTTGAGTAGTATTCTCTCTGTGTCTGTCTCTCTCTGATTTTCTGTCCTGAGCAACCCATTAACAGCAATGAGTATAACCCAAAAGTCAAAACAAACAAACAAAAACTAGGGCAAGTGTTTGTTTCACCGCTGAGCCCCAGATAATGAGGAACACTTCAGTACTGGGCAGTTTCTTGCATCTTCCTGAGCTCATCAGAAGTGTGTTGTTTTCAGAACCATAGGTTGCTATGCTGATAACATTTCCAATCTTGGTTTGGGGGTTTGTAACCCCCAAATTGGGTAAAACTTCATCAGGCTGACCCTCAGATGCATACTATTTTTCTATAGATAGTCTATATTTCCATTTTTAAAGTTTATATCATAAAGTCCACTCTTGCCTTAGTAAATCCTGGCTCCTTTGTGGACCACAGCTGTTATGTTCATGAGCCCACACCCAGAATGTTCCCTCTCCTTGTGACCCTCATTCACTAATATATTTGAGGTCCTGTTGACAATAGCCACTAGTCAGGAGATCCCAACCCTTTGGATTTGCAAAGGAGTGATCTGTGCTGGACCTGAGGGTTCACCAGAGCCAGTTTCTCTCAAATTTCTTTGCTGCGTGCAACTTCCTCACTACAGATGCTTAGAATTGTACCATGTGAGTTTGTGAACAACAGTTCTGCCTGTTCTGCCAATGTGTGGGCAGGCTAGACCCATGCAGATAGTGCTTGGACACCAGCTGGGATCCTCAGCAAGCCTCCTGCCTCCTGCTCATACCTGAGACAAACTTCTCTATCCTTTCTCTTCTACTTTTGCAACCTCCTGACCAGACATGTCTGCTTCACACACAGCTCAGCTGTGTGTCCTTCAAGGCTGACTGTGCCCTCCCACTTAGACCCGTGTTAATGTGGCTTTCTTGGCTTGCTCTGCCCTTTCCATGGGTCTAAACCCCTCTAGCCTTCCAAGCCTAACTTTTTCTCTTTTTCCTAGGGACTCATACATGCATAGTATGAACTTGAATAGAGAAGCCACATCTTGGCCATGACTTAATCTTGGATCAAAAAACTTCTGGCAATTAGGACAGAATATGGATGACAATGATAACAATAGTTGGAAATGATCACTCTGGACAAGATTTGGGTACTGGAAGGAGGTAAAGTGATATACATGGGGACTGGAGCAATAGCACAGCCAATAGGAATCTTTCTTGCACATGACCAACCTGGTTTTGATTCCAAGCAGCCCATATGGAGCACCAAGCCCACCAGGAGTAATAATTTCTGAGTGCAAAGCAAGTATTAACCCCTAAACATCACTGATTGAAGCCCAAAAACAAAAACAACAAAAAGTGATATACATAATACCTTCATGGTAACAGTATTGCAAACCACAATTCCTGAAGGGAAAAGAGGGAAAAGAGATAGGAATATAAGAACATAGTGTCTGCCTGCCATAGAGGAAGGCTGAGAAGGGAGGGAGGAGAAACTAGGGACATTGGTAGCACTTGTGAAGGAATGAGTGTTGGAACACTATAACTGAAACTCTACAATCAACAGCTTTGCAGCTCTAGATCTCATGGTGATACAATTAAAAAATAATAATAATTTAAATTTTAAATATACATAGCAGGTAGAGCCTAAACATGTACACAGAGACAGGCTGCTGCAGGAACTTGAGCTTGGATGACTGAGATCTCTAGGCTTGAAAAGGGATATGTGCCCCCAGCTGGCTCCCTGGCTACCTCTAGTATACTGTGGGCCTGGATACCTCACCTCAGGACTGAGCATCATCAGGGGTAACCCCAGTGTCCCCTCAACATAGGTGATTGTAATCTTCATAATATAGACCTTTCCTGAGGCTAGAGCAATAGTCAGTGAATAGAAGGCTGGCTTTGCACACAGTTGACCTGAGTTTTATCCCCAGTACCACATATGGTCCCCCAGCACCACAAGGAATGATATCTGAGCTCCAGTGGATGTGGCTCCAATACAAAAACATTATATATACATATATTTATGTATATATTATATATGCTCATGTACACATCTATATTAACTATTCTCTCAAAGACTAGCATGAGGGTGGGAGGAAAGGATATGATAAACTCAAGTCTAGTCTCAATAAAATCATACAAGTCTCAATATACAAGTCTCTGGGGTCTAGAAAGTGGCTAAAAGCCAGTCCCTTATAATCAATTAGTTCTGAACCCCAAAGCCACGGACTTGCCTCCACCAACCTATCACTGTGACCTGTGCAACTCTGTGACTTTTGTCCTTAACAAACAGCCCCCAGCTGATGCATAAGAATCTCAGGGGTATGGGATCTTCTCCTGGTATGTCATCCACCCGCCAGTCAGACCTGAGCTCAGAGAGAAGCCCTGTCCCATTAATGCCATCTCATTGTCATCTTAAAATCCAGAGACTCTGTTGAGGTATTTGTCTGATTGTATGAAGTCCTTATAATCCCAGTTACTGGAAAGTCTCTGGCTATTGGTATGCCAAGAGTTAACTCAGGATTTCTGCACCTCCATTAGCAGCAAACTGAGACCCTGTCACAGTCTCTATGTTCTATTGTATTCTCAGGTTCTGAGATGCCACCTTCTAGACTACCCCTTCTTTCTCTCAGCTAAAGGGCTCCTCACAGTGACGCATACAGTCCTGACTGAGCTCAATGCTGACATTTCCAGGGAGCTGAGTGGGTTTTTCTCCTGGGGAACTGACTGTCCGGAGATTAGTGAACAGAAACTGTTGCTTCCCACCCCCTCTTCCTGTGGAGCACACTGGGCAGCCTGAAGCAGTGCATAAGACCTTGCTTAGTCACTCACACCCGTGCACATCATTCATGAAACAGTCTTTCATGCCAACTGCTTATGGAGCCCAGTAAAAGGAGTAGTGAAAGAAGGGGCCTGGCACCCTGAGTCAGAGAAGGACAGTGGCATGTCAAGCAAGAACATATAAATATGAAAAGGGCAGGGAGGGCCAAGGAACAAAATGAAATCTGTAGATTCAAGGGAAACATTTAAAGTTTGTTTTCATGTCTTGTTTTCTTTAAACTGAAATGGGGAAAAAGCCATGGTCCAGGATGCAGTGGACAGTAAGAATTAAAGGATAATAAAGAAGGATAGAGTCCATCTAAGAAAGGCATTGCTTGAGGTAAATGCAGCACCATCATCAGTGTGCATACAGTGCAGAGTTGATGTGAACATGTGAACAAAGATAAAATTGGAGGTCCTTCAAGCCAACCCATGGAGCTTCATATGAGAAAAGTGTGCAAAGTAAGTCTTGCAGTTCACAGGCAGGAGGTGGTGACTATTCAATTGTGGAGTCCCTGCATACATGAACCCGAAACCCAGTCTCTACTCCTAGGAAAATGAAAAGCACTTGTTTAATCTGAGTCTACTTTTTGTAAGTCTTTTCAAGAGATTGTTCCTACACTGAACTCAGGGCATTTTGCATTTAAATCTGGCTGCCACACACCCAGATAGAGGCCTTTGAAGATTGCTGACCTGAGGGACTGAAACAGCTATTTCAGTCTGAATGAAAAAAAAATGGAAAAATGGGTATCTGATCTTATACCCACTCAAGGAGTGGAAATTCTAAAGTTACAAAAACAATGAGTCACTTAAGGCAGAATTTAAAATTTCATATTGATTGTTCAATGATGGTCAAGTGACAGAAGTAATATTATACACTATTAACCCAATTATATTTATCTTTCTTTAAAGGGATTAACTCAAATGCCAAAGCATGTGCCATGTGTGTGGGGCCCTGGGTTTGATGCCAACATGAATTCCAAGTACCCCCAAGAGTAGCTCCAAGGCCATGAGCACCTTTGCTGACTCTCATAAGCACAAACAATCACATAACTATGTCTGAATGACATCCTGCCTGCTCAGAGTTCAGAGGTGATTGGAAAGAATCAAGGTGGAAATCATTCTCTCCACCATACTCTGGCTTATTTTAAAAATTTTGCACCAGGAAGGGAGGGTCACAAAGCAGGCAGACTCATGTACCTTTGTGCCCCTTTTGTGGACTATGAATGCATTTTAGACTTAGTGGTGACAGACAGTGACTAGAATAGTTGTGGTTGTTCCCCAGCATCCACAAACACCAAATTATTTTTTGTGTACCACCTTCAGTGTCAACTCTAAACAGTGTTTCAGGATGTGCTGTCTTCTGAAGTGTTTGTGATATGTTTGTGTGGGTTTTTCCTCTCATGGCAGTGTATTTTAAGTCTGTCTACGATTCACATCCTGAAATTTCATAGAGGAATTCCATGCAGGTCTGAGTCTATGGTGTGTACCTCTCTTGGGCCCATAAGAAGGTGGTTCCCCTGAGCTCAGCACCAAACATGCTGGCTCTGGAGGAACCAACCTACTTAGAGACTAGGTAGCTTCCAGTGTGAATCTCCAGAAGATGAATCAAGCCATGGGTCTGAGACACTCAGGACTTAATTTTCCCTTCAGAACTAAGAAATTTGCTATAAGATTTTCCCAGGAGGAGAAATGGCTACTTAACTTATAAAAACAGAAATGGTAAAAAGGCTTCTGTTTCACTGCTACTTGTAAAGCACCTGGCCTAGTTTCTAGGAAAGATTCAAATGTGCCTTTTGAAACAGAAAGCTGTGTGGGGAGGGGGAGGTATATGCATGTGGTGGGAGGGTGAAGTCAATCATCTAATGATACTGGCTTCAATGAAGACCAATGGCAAAAGCACCTCACCTGTCCATGGTAAAGCCTTGAGATCTTCTGGGCAAAAAAATGAAGCTTCGCAGGGGGCCTGGATTTCTGCCACACTTCACTTGGGTCAGAAGCTCTTTGAAATCCACTCCAACTCATGTGGCCCAAGGTTTCCACACTATTACAGGGTCCCTGCAGGTCAGATTCTTCCCACTTCCTCTGCATATGTAAGTTTTCAAGCTCTGAGTTCCTAAGCAGTTATGACTGAAGGCACACTCTATCAGAGTGTGCCTTGGATTTTCATTGGGTTGGGGAGTATATCTAGGCCTCAGCTGCATGAGGGTAGCAAGGCTGCAGGCAGTTTAGAATAGGAATTAACTGGCTCCAGTATCCATGGTTGCAGGTTGTACAAGGGGTACAGAGATCACCTGGTGAGATGTTGCATATGTAAACATTTCTAATCTTATCATGATTTGGAATTTTTATGTATAAACATTTCTGGACCTACCCTGATCCTACCCTGATCAGTGATTGGACCCTACTCTAGGGTGTGACCTGGCATTCTGCCCCTACCCTAGGGTGGTACCTCATTCTAGTGTATAAAACAGAGGTCTGTGGAAGTCTTAGGGCCTTTTGGTTGGAACGGATGCTGATTCATTGGACCTCAGTTCTTTCCACTGAATAAAGCTGATATTTCCACAAGTCTGACTCTCCGTGAGCTGTTTACCCGCCAATTCACTTCAGAACCGCTGGTTACTGGGTGGTAGACGCGTTCTCCGAGCTGGAGGGGAGAGAACTCGTCCTCCCTACCTCAATTAGCGAACCTCTCCTGGGAACTGATTTCTTCAGTGAGACATTCTGAGACACAGTCACCTCCACACAAAAGTATAAGGTGGCACCTAACCACCTTTATTCCTGCTTCTGCTTCAGGTCCCATGAATCCCACAATGCATAGAACCATAGTGTTAGCAAGTAGGAGGAACTTACAAGGGAACTATCTGGAAGTTTCTTCATAGGAAAAAATCTGGTACCAGATATTGTCTCAAGTGTTCCAGCCAGGCTGATAAAATTTCTTAGGAATTAGAGAAGGGGAGAGTCCTTTTTTTCTCACTCAGTCAGGAAAGCCTCCTAGGAAGCTACTCCTCACTTGCAGCTATGTGGACACAATAGTTACCAAGTTCAGAAGATCATTCTGTTCTCACAAAGCAGCCCTCCTCCTCCCGATTCTGTCTGACCCTACCACTCACTGAGCTCCTGGTGCAAGGCAATGCCTTAAGAGGTTTCTGAGCCTCTCTATCAACCATCTTTTGTTTCCTCTCTGAAATCCAGTCATGGTACACTAGAAACATGCTGGGAAATAAAGAGCTCTCTAGTGCTTCCTAAGTCGCTGCTGTGAGGCCCTTTCATTGCCCTCTTAAACCTGGAATGCCTGCTGACCAGGCCACCTCAGTGCCTCACACTTCTCCCTCAATAGCTGCCCACTGGTTCCCTTACCGTAAACATAGGAGATTCCCACGAGCTCAAAAATAGCAATGATGACGAGGGCATAGGAGGCAGCATAGGTGTCCACGAGCTGAAACATATAGATCCCACCCTGAGAAAGAGAGAAAGAAAGAGTGTCATCCGTGGGCCTGAACTTGCCTCGATCCCATCATGGTTGTCAATCCTTGATCCTTCAGATAGGTCAGGTATAAACAGGAGTCCCAGCATCTCTGCCCTCAGTGGCATAACTTACAACAGCAGATTCCAAAGAGAGCTGGAAGTCTGCAGTGTTAGCAAAGCAAATCCCTGAGAAACAGAGCCAATCAACAGTATAAGCATAGAAAAGTAATCCAAGGCCAAGGGCAGTGTCTGAAAGCACAAGTATGAATGCAGGAAGATGCCTCTGTATTTTGCTTTAAAGACTAAACATATTTTTTAACCTGTGTATCTGCATCTGAGTGACTTTTGCACAGCCTCTAAATGTTTCCAGCATTCCTTACCCCTGCTCCTACATCCTTCCCTCATTCTTGAAATTTCTTCTCTCTGCAACTAGCATTGTGTAAGATACCTTTTTGTTTCAATCTAACATTTTAAAGGTGAAGAAACTAAGCCCCAAAGAAAGGACTCATTCAAGGATCCTAAGACAGTCACGTTCCTGTGTGATGTGAGAGTGCCCTAAATTAACCAAAACACATCAATCTCCACATAGCTCAAGTACTTGGACACTTGAATAAGTAATCAACTGGAAATTTCTCCTCTTGGTATATTTGGATTTCCATGTAGTTCATTTTATTCAAGTAGGGCACACCTGCCTTGTTGGCTCAAGAAGGCAACATCTCAATTACAAAAATGCTAGAAGCATCAGAAGAGCTAAAATGACATATTTCCCTCTGAGTCAGAATCCCAAGGGAGCTGTCACCATCTATGTACACACAGTAGTGATTTGGCGTTTTTTTCCTGAGGATGGTGACTATGGTCTGAGAGCTAAGAGCAAAAGGGACAGGAAGCCATCATACTCCTAATCCAGAGAATACATACCTGAGTGATCATTGGAAAGCCCATGATAAAGAAACAAACACAGCAACCCAGAGTGAAGACAGGCTTGTGTGTGCGCAGGTACTTGGGGAACTCATCTGAGATGGAGGTTACTATGGTCTCAATGGTGGCAAACTGGCAGGGGGCATGAAAATAAACATTTCAGGAGAATTATCAAACCAAGACCATCCTAGTCCTTCCCAGAACCCTGGCTTCCTACCAGGGAAAGACTTGTGAGCATACTGGATTTGGTTTTAAGGACTCATGCTGTGAAAGGCTGTGCCCCCCCCCAAAAAAAAAAAAAAAACCTCAAGCCCAATGAGGGGAATCCAGGCAGAATGTAAGCTTTAGAAACTGTGATAATGCAGACATTAAGTCATTTGCCTTGCATGTGGTTGACCCTTGTTTCATCCCAGCACTAGATATGGTCACTGGAAGTGACCCCTGAGCACAGAGTCAGGAGAAGCCCTTGAGAACTATGGGGTGTGAGCCCACCCCCACTTCACTCTCAAAAATATATAAAATGTGCTTCAAGCTCTCAGACTCTATTCATCTAAAAGACATTTAAGCATCACTTTGTGTTCATAAGATGCAGGTTCCTCTTCTGCTTGAGGTAAAACCCTCTTTGCACCCAACTACTAAACTTTGAGTGACTGTCAGCATGATATGTAGGAGTCTCGATTCCATGGTAATTTCCCTAAAATTGATTTTGGATTATTCTCCCTTATCCAGAATTTGTTTGGCAAAATGACACCAAAGTAGGAATCACACAAATGAAAACTGGACCCCAGGAATGGAGGGAGGGATAGAGGGGGCAATGTCAGTTCATCTGCAGCATTGGAAGAGCTCCCTACTTCCAAATTAGAAGTTATCCTAGGCCACCCCAATCACTCAAGAAACACAAAATACCACTAGGTTCAACCCCACTACAGAACCCAGATAAGGAGCTGACAAAGAGTGGGGACAGGGCAAGACAAAAAGAGTGGAAGGGAAAGGGACTCACCATAGTGTCAAGTCCAAGAGTGAGAAGCATCAGGAAAAAGATGATAGCCCAGAAAGGAGAGAGGGGCAGCCTAGTTAAGGCTTCTGGATAAACCACAAATGCAATGCCTGGCCCTGTGGGAAATAAGAGAGATGATGTGTCAACTCCAGGTCACTCTTCCAGGAAGGCTTCCCGGAAGGCTCTATTCCCATTCCTCCTCCAGTGATGATACCTAATCACATGATGTCTTCCTCTTCCACTATTTCTTTAAACTCATATCCATCCAGACACTCAATTAAGTTATTTGAAGGCAAGGCCAAGGGCAATTAGGTTTATACTGCAAGGAACTTCAAAGAGAGGTTCAAGAGGCAAAACAGAAGTATAGACAGAGCCCAAGGATATAGCCCTAATGGGTGACATTAGGGATTAAGGATACTGATTACTGAGGTCAAGTGAGCAGAGGCCAGGGATGCTAAGTATCCCTCAAGGCACACGATGACCCACAACAAAAAATTATCTGACCTCATTGTCAACAGTGCTGAGTTTTAGAAACTCTGCTCTAGAGTTCAGGGCATGACTAAAAGCCTAGTAAAAATGCATTTCCCTTTTTGGGCCAGAGATAGCACAGTGGATAAGGTGCACATGACCTTACATGTGACTAACTCTGGATCGATTGTTGGTGTGACTCAAAAATTAACACAAACATGGGGCTGGAGCTGTTGCACAGCAGTAGGGCATTTGTTTTGCAAGCGGCTGACCTAGGACAGACCATGGTTCAATCCCCAGGTGTTTTATATGGTCCCCCAAGCCAAAAGTGATTTCTAAGCTCATAGCCAGGAGTAACCCCTGAACATCATCAGGTGTGGCAAAAAATAAAAAAATTAATAATGAAAAAACACACAGAAACAAAAATAATGGCATTTTTTAAGTCCCCCGCTCCCTGGTGATTTGTGAGAGAGAAAGCAGAGGTGAAACATAATGCAGGATAAAGAGAGTTTATGTTTGAATGGTCAGATTCTGCCACACTTAGCTATGTTATTTTATTTCTATAAACCAGGGGTTTTCAAACTACAGACCACAGTTCACATGTAACCTACCAAGGACATTTATCCTGCCCATTGGGTGTTTTTGCCACCACTGCCTGTACTGCTTTGCAGCCAACTTGTCCTGGTCTTGCAGTGTGCATATGTGGAGTATATGTCGCACTCTCCAACTCCCCTTCTTCTCTCTCTCAACTCCTGCTCTTACTCTTGGGCAGGGATCCTCAACCTATGGCCCAGGGTTCACTATTATTCATAATTTTATAAACTATAGTCTGGCCCTCCAACTGTCTGAGTGAGAATGAACTGGCTTCCTGTTTTAAAAGTTTGAGGACCCCTGTGGTCTAAGCTTTGATTTTTCTTATCTCTAAAATAAAGATGACATTCCTACCTCATGGGTGCTAACAAAAAAAAGAAGAAGATACAGCATCAAGTCCAGAGTCACACATTATTCACATTATTCACACTCCAGACATGGACTTTTAATTAGGAGGTATTAGTTCCAATGCAGGTTTTCTTAAGAACACATGTGGTCTTGGTGTAGGCCCTCAAAGTCACACTTTGCTCCCTGTCAATTGCTAGAATTCCTATCTGCTTCCTGATCTCACCAAGAAGATAACTGTAACCCAGGTTACAGCTGCAGCAGTGGCCAATCTCCTTCAATGATAATGAGCAGAGACACAGAGGCTGGGTAATCTGCAACCAGTGCAGGACTGAAAATCAGAAACTACAACACCTGAAGGAAGTTTTATAATGCAAATCCATTGGTCCTCTTTTAAACTGTAATTTAGTGGTTTGTTAGTGCCTAAAGTTGCCAAGGGGCCTGGGTATTTCAAGAAAGCCCAGAATTTCTACTATCCCTCTACTTTCTGCGTTTATGGGGCGGATGGTGGAACCAGTCTCAGAAAACGCCCTTGGTGGACCATAAAAGCCAAGTCTATATTAAACTGCTGTTACAATAGGTCCCAGGTGCAGAATACAAAGAGCTGGTTCAGTGGTTGGACCACAATACAGACATAGGTTGCTAATGGCCAAAGACACTCTGGGTGTCTTTAAATGAATTCTTCCCATGGAGCTTTTTTCCTTTTTCAGGGTAGAGAATGATTTCAAAATATCCAAACTCCTTCCATATCATCTGTCTCCATAAAGTACACAGGAAAAAGAATGTTTTTAACAAATTCTGTTTACCTATGATGGCTGTAAAATGGATCTTAAAAATTATATTCCTAGGGACTAGAAAGACAATATAGCAAGTAAGGTGCTTGCCTTCAAATTAAGTGACTTGGGTTCAATCACCAGTACCACATATGGTCCCATTGAGCATCAATGAGGAGTGATCCCTGAGTTCAGGAGTAAGACCTGAGCACAATTGGGGATGGCTACCAACCCAAAAAAAATACTCTACATTTTTAGATCATTTTGTACATTCTCTTTTTTACTCAAAGAAAGGATTGTGGGGAGCCAGGAGATAGTACATCACTTATGCTGCATGTCTACCATGTACCTGACACATTTTTCATTCCTAGCACTACATGATCTCTTGGCCATTTCAGGTGCAGTTCTGGAGTCTCCCTAGCATTAGTGCGGGGATGACCCTGGTAATTCTGGCACTACAGAGATGCGCACTGCCTCTTGGGTGCAAGCCAAGATAAAATATATTGTCAGAGACTCCACATTTGTTCCAAAACATGGCCCCCAGGGTCATGGCACAGTCCTGGGGCCGGGCGGTGGCGCTGGAGGTAAGGTGCCTGCGCTAACCTAGGATGGACCGCAGTTCGATCCCCCGGTTCCCCATATGGTCCCCCGTGCCTGCCAGGAGCGACTTCTGAGCGAATAGCCAGGAGTAACCCCTGAGCGTCACCGGGTGTGACCCAAAAACCAAAAAAAAAAAAAGCACAGTCCTATCCCTCAAGCACAGGAAAGCTGCGTCCCTGCTCTAGAGATAGTGAAGATGAAGTTGATGGGAACATAACACACAGAACCTGAACACAGGATGCACTCAGTCTACAGACCACTTTGATTCTTGCCATGAGATGAAGATCCAAGAGGCTCTGCATCTTAACACTTTTTTTTTGTTGTTTGTTTGTTTTGGGGTCACACCCAGCAGAGCTCAGGGGTTACTTCTGGCTATGCACTAAGAAATCACTCCTGGCAGGCTCAGAGAACCATGTGGGATGCCGGGATTCGAACCACTGTCTATCCTGGGTGGGCTGCATACAAGACAAATGCCCTACTGCTGTGCTATCTCTCCAGCCCCTCCATCTTAACACTTTGACAGGGCCCCAGAGATCCCACAGTAAACCCCTTTTTTTCTTGGTATTCATAAGGTATAGCTGAGCTGGGGAGTAAAAAGAAGGACATTTGTCTTGCATATGACTGACAGGGGTTTGTTCCCCAGTACCCCATATGGTGTCCTGAGTGCAGATAGGAGTAAGCTCTGCCTGAGCACCACCAAGTATGACTCAAAAACAAACAAAAAAGCAGTCACTGTGCATATAAATTGTCCTTAACCAAAAACAAGGGCATTCCCTCATCTTCTTCCCCACCCCAAACCTCTTCCTTTGATATGTAAAAGCCCACCTGGATCTTTCTCCACCCTGCCCCACAAGATTAGATTTTGTTCTGAGATAATCAAGAAAGTTTCAGTTTTGGCTTGGCATGTTCAGAGACACCACAAGGTACAGACTGACTCCTTGGCTCTCTCCTGACTGGTTAGGTTTTTCAGATCTGTCTGCCTGAAGAAGAAATACATGTGTGGGGGTCATGGATTTTATTTTACGATAAACCATAAATGTTGACACTACTGTAACATGGAACCACAACAATTTACAACAGATAGGACACTTTCCTTGAACACAGCCTACATGGGTTTTATCCCCAGCACACCATATGATTTTGTGAGCCCACCAGATGTGGTTCCTGGGAAGAGAGCCAGGAGTAATACCTGAATATAAAAAAAAAAAAAAAAAAAAAACCCACGCTATTGTAGCTATGTGACTATATCTATATGAATATTTTTTAAATGAACAAAAATAAGGATTTGGGGGGAGGGAGTCATTCCTGGCTTTGTACTCAGGATTTGCTCCTGTCAGTGCTTGGGGGTTCCATATAGGATACTGGGGAGCAAACTAAGTTAAACATGTGAAAAGCAAATGTCCTTCTCACTGTGCTATAGCACTCTGTCCCCCAAAAAATAAAGATTATGAAAAGGATTAAATGAATTCAGGCAGAAGGGACAGCTATGTGGATGTTAGGTTTGGTTACCAGAGAGGTGGGTCCCACACAAGGGGAGAAAAAAACTATCAAGCTCCCATCCAATACATCTGGTACCTGGTAGAAGTACTCTTTTGTCTATGAGAGTTAAAGGAACTGAAAAGCAGTTCAAGGGGAGTATTTCAGAGGGGAAATACAGCCTCATGTAATGCTGTTTGTTCAAAGAAAAAATCAACTTCTGTTTGGGCTTTAAAAACAGGAGACTTTCCTGGGGCAGGGATAAGCTCAGAATTGCCCATGCATGAGACCCAGCATGCCAGCATCCATTTCCCTGGACAGCCCAGCGGCTCTCAATGAGCTCAAACACTGCATTCTCACAGACTTGATAAAAAAAAAAAGTGGGCCGAGACCTACCTGCTTTGGCGACCTGCCAGACAGAAAGGAGGACAGTTTCAGTAGTCCAGAACGCCCCCTTCCCCTAAATCGTTCACCTGCTCTCCAAAGGCCCTCCCTGTCCCCACAGAGTTCAAGAAGACCCAATCCTTCTGCAATTCAGTGCCCTGCTTAGATCCAAGCTTCCCTGAGGGTGAGCTGGCTCTTCAATTCTTCAGCCCTCTGCACCCCATCAACCACGCTGAAGCAGTCATTAATTATCTGTGGGGTGCTCAGAGAAAGCTGGCAACATCCCCCCGCCCGCAAGAAGGTGACATTGTCAGAGCTTAGTTCTTGCTGATGCTCCCAATTGAGTTATTACTGAGAATTGCAGCAAGCCCCTAAAGAAAAAGAACTACTTAAAAAAAAAAAAAAAAAAGCTGCTCAGAGCTACCCTCCAGAAGGTTTGGAACCCACAGTCCCATGCTCACATTTCCTGGCACTCCTGGTGCAATCCCCATATCAACGTGTCCCATAATAAACATCAGCTCTGAGGAACAGTGATGCACAAGAACTACAGAGCAAGTCCCCCTCATGGTTAAAACCTTCAACACACCCAAATCTTTTTTTGAGAATAGGACTGAGGGAAAAGAAATACAGAGCTTAAGATAAATCCTAAATATGCTGCAAAACGCTGTACCAGAAATGTGGATTCAATGAGATGGAAATGGGGGCATAACTGTGGGCCAGTCAGTTAAGATGCCATTCCCCAAGTACAAGCCATCATGCCAGGCCACCCTACCGACTACCCTCAATCCTGCAAAATACAGCATATCTTGAAAATCTGGAAGACTGAAGCTGAACAATTGGTCATTAGATCCTGGCTTAAACAGGATTTTTTAAACAAGATTGTTGCTTCATTACAACAAACCCAGCCTCCATGAGCTCATTGAAAATCCATCCTTGAATCGTTGGACCTTTGCAAGATCAGCAAATATCTAACCCAATTTCAGACCCACTCGCAAGAACTCTCTTTTAGGAACGAACTCTAGTCAGAATCGAGTCCCTCTTCTTCTGGTATTACTTTTTGTTTTGTTTTGTTTTGTTTTGGGGCCACACCCAGCGGTGCTCAGGGGTTACTCCTGGCTGCTGCTCAGAAATAGCTCCTGGCAGGCACGGGGGACCATATGGGGCACCGGGATTCGACCCAACCACCTTTGGTCCTGGGTCAGCTGTTAGCAAGGCAAATGCCGCAGTGCTATCTCTCTGGGCCCTGGTATTACGTTTTTATAAAGGACAGAGTATTATATTTTTAAAAAGAGGAAAGAAAAACTAATCCATGAAAGAAAATTGGACAACAAATGAACCACCTCCTATTTGGTCTGAAAATTATGATAATACATATTTTGTTTAAATCAATCTTCTATTGATCACTTAAATAAAGAAAGCAAAGAAATATACTCTGCAAATTCAAAAATCTCCAATTCTCCATACAAAGGAACACTGGCAAGGATCACCAATGTGGAAGGCAAAGATTCATTCCACATTTCCCTCTACCCCCAAAACACCACCACTATCCAAACTTTCTATGCACCCACCTGAAAAAAGAAGTGCCTGACTGTATTGCTAAAGCAGAGCCCAAAGACCAGTGACCTAATATCTGGGGGGGATGGGGGGGAAGCTTTGTAAGGAAAAGGCTGTTCTGCACCCTCGGTTTGTAATAAGCACTATTAGGAAGTTGATACAGGAATTCATTCTGCAGCCATCAGACAAATAAAGGATCCCACTGTGTCCCACATAGGTATCAGTTTTCTTTATTTGTGCTGGAGCTGATGAAAAAGGGAGAGAGATGATGAAAAATAAAAAAGGGTATAAAGAAAAGTGCCTATACATCAGCACCCCTGGGGAGGGACCAGTCATTTTAATCTCTGCAGTGGCAATGTCCAATTGAACTTGTCTCACTTCCTCTGTAGAGAAAGACCCGACACCACCACCCCCACACACACACCCCTTGATCCTTCTGCAAGCACCCAACTTCCCAATATAGCCTCAATTCAGGGCTCCTGAGGTGAGGCTGGAACTTGCCCAGCAGTACAGGGTGGTGACTGTGCTTGTACCTTGGTCTGCCACATTCTCAATGTTGACCTTGCGTTCATTGGCCATGAACCCAATGACTGAGAAGATGACAAAGCCAGCGAAGATGCTTGTGGCACTGTTGGTGCAGGTTACAATTAGAGTGTCCCTGGAAGAAAGGAAAGATTTGCTATTAGGTGAGTGCTAGGTGAATGGACAAGGAGGAGGAAGGGCATGTGAGTTTACACCTTTGGGTCTGTGTGAGTACATATGTGTGTTGGCCCTTTTCTGTTGGATGTCCACTATGGGCTGGTCTTGTTTTCTGTTATTTTCAGAGTTAATTCCTGACTGTAAACTCTCCCCCAGATAATTTAAGAGGACACAAAAGCCCTCAAAAAGTTCCTCTAGGACAGGGGTCCTCAAACTTTTTAAACAGGGGGCCAGTTCACTGTCCCTCACATCGTTGGAGGCCAGACTACAGTAAAAACAAAAACTACAAACAAATTCCTATGCACACTGCATATATCTTATTTTGAAGTGAAGGAACAAAATGGGAACAAATACAGTATGTGGCCCGTGGGCCATAGTTTGAGGACCACTGCTACCAAAGATAGGTAAGGCACTTGATTCCTCACAGACAACTAGGGTTCAATCTCCAGTTCACCTTGAGCACTGCCAAAAGTGATCCCTGAGCAGAGACAGGTGTAAGCCCTAATTTACAAATCAGAAAAACTGACAGAAGGGCCCGGAGAGATAGCATGGAGGTAAGGCGTTTGCCTTTCATGCGGAAGGTCATCGGTTCGAATCCCGGTGTCCCATATGGTCCCCTGTGCCTACCAGGAGCAATTTCTGAGCATGGAGCCAGGAATAACCCCTGAGCACTGCCGGGTGTGACCCAAAAAAAAAACAAAACAAAACAAAAAAAGAAAAAGAAAAACTGACAGAAGAGAGAGAAAGAGAGAGAGAGAGAGAAAGAAGAGGAAGAAGAGAAAAAAGGATAGCTCAATGGGTTAAGTGCATGTTATGCATGTGGGAGACCTGGATTTGATACACACACACATACACACACACACACTCACAAAATGTGGTTTCCCAAGCACAGAACCAAGAGTACCCCCAAAGGACTGGATGGTGTGGCCCCAAAACAAAAACAAAAAGATCTTCCCTAACTGCCCTATTCCAAGTCCTCTGGGTCAAGCAAGCTCCTCTGACCAGGAGAAAGTCTGGCCCACATGAAGGCTAAAATGTGACCTTGATGTCTGATAATTCAATTCACTTTGTTGCCTTAGACCCTGGGCCCATTCCCCTCAGTAGACTTGAAATGCTTCCACATACCTGTAGCAGTTGTTATGAAACTTGTTGTAAGAAGAGAGAGTAATCAGACCTCCCCAGGCAGCAGACAAAGAAAAGAAAATCTGCGTGGCAGCGTCTTTCCACACCTGGAAAAGCAAACAGGGAGAAGGCTCAAGGTCAAGCACTGGAGGGGACTGAAACCAGGGCCAGGAACAAGAAGTTTCCAGCATCATATGCTGCCCCAGGGGAAAGATGGTTAGGACAGGATGATGTGGCAGTCACATAAATGAGACACATTAGTCACAAGCTCTGGAAGTAGGACAGAACTCTATTTCCTGAGAGAGATGACCCCCATTCTAACCACAGGAGAGAAGCATCACAGATCACAGGTGAATTTCCTGATATACTTAAGTCCTGTGACACAGAACAATGGTCCTTTCCATGGATGGATATGCTTGGGAAAAGGTAATTTACAACTGCAAAATATATTGGTGGAGATAAAATAAAACACTTGGAGGCAAGAAATCACCCAATGGCACTTGGAGCTTAGGAGTAAACCATGTGATGCAAGGAGACCATATGCACTACAAGGTTTGAACCTAGGTCAGACACATACAAGGCAAGCATCTACATTTATATGATATCTCTCTGGACCCAGAAAAATGAAATCATGTCCATTAATAACTGACTAAATAAATAACCAGGGAGTGAGTAAGATGACTCAGCAAGGGGCCAAAAAATTTGGATAAAGCTCATAGCTTGTATATGCAAGGCCCAGCATGTGATTCCCCAGTATCACAACTCCAACCCCAAAATCCTTACCAGGTAGCCCCAGAGCACTTCTAAGAAGACACCCTTTTCACAAAAAAAATTTTCAAGATGAAGCCAGAGTAGTGGCACAAGCAGTAGGGCATTTGTCTTACACACACTAACCTAGGATGAACTGTAGTTTGATCCCCTGGTGCCCCATATGGTCCCCCAAGCCAGGAGTGAGTTTTGAGCGCATAGCCAGGAGTAACCCTGAGCATTACTAGATGTGGCCCCCCTAAACAATTTTTTTCAAGAGAAAAAAGTACTTTTCTCTGCTCCTTTCTTATTCTTTTGAGCACCTGGATGTTGATCTGATGGCTGAAGCACGGGCTGCTATATAGAAGCTAATCATGGCAGATGTGGGATCAAAAATAAGAGCCCGAGCCCCTCTTACAATATATATTCACCCTATCACATTCAACTCGTACCAGTGAGCTATCCTACTGCCTGTATGGAAAATCAACTTTGACCTCACATCCCATTCTCCGTGAGGTCACTTCCTCCTAACATTCTCTCCTCCTGAGGAGTGCTTTGGAAGAGGGGTTCAGAGTCAGGGATGCTCCCCAGACTCTGCAAAGAGAAAGTGCCAATGTTTGTAGAAAGCCTGTGTCCCCTTGCTTACTGTGTCTGAGCCTTTAAAGGAGCATCACAGTGGCTTGTCTCGGTGCTGTTATTTTCCAAACGGTTAAAGCCCATTTCCAGCACACTATAATTAGTAACCAAGAAGTGGTGTGAGGAGACCCAAAGCTATTAAGGGAATTTCATTCTTCATTCAGGCCACATCTACAGCCCCAGATGTAGGACAGCAATTCCAGAAACCTGAAAATCCCTGGTTGCCCTCTCCTCGGGAGATCTTTCCTAAGTGACCTGAATCATGGCAGAGAGCTGGAGCTCTGTTCAGCATACACACCTCCATAGTATTTCATGCCCTCCTGAGCACCATATGGAGGTCACTCTGGTGGACCCCTTCCCCAAAAAAAAACAATAAAAAGGATTTCCTGGGTGCATCCTGTGCCAAGATCAATGGGAGCTTGTGAAGGTGAAAGCATGATGCTCCAATTTTGCCTCTTCTTTTTGCAGCCTCCCCTAGCCTAGCAGACTCCACCCTGAAAAGTGTGAACAAAAGCATAGGCCCACCGTGGCATCTGTGAGCTTCTCCCACTTTGGGGTGATGAAGTACCAGATCCCATCACCAGCTCCAGGCAGTGTGACCCCTCTGATGAGGAGGATAACCAGCACAACATATGGGAAGGTGGCCGTGAAGTACACCACCTGCAAAAAAACAACCCATAATTCGTCAGGGTAGACACACCTGCAGTGTGGGGCCAAGTCCCATACCTCACACCTGCTGGTAAAGGTTTCAGAGACATATCCTCCAACCCCCACCATGTCCACAGACATTTGAAAACATTGAAACCAAAGAGGAGCTAGAGAAACCCAGATTAAATCTCTGTGGGCACAGGCAGAATTGTGGACTGAGCAGGTATGTCACCCCAACCTGCTGAGGGTGCTCCTCCCTAAAAAACCACTAAGGAAGGAAAGTTAGGCATCACCACCACCCTATCTCCCACTCCACTATGTGCTTGAGGCCCCAGACTCCACCATTCAAGACAAATTCCTTTAACTTAAACTCTTCATACTGGTCTACAAGGTATATTGATTGGAGTGACCTGGGAAGTGACTAATCTGTAATAAAAGTAAAACACATAATTATATTCAGGGGTCCTTCGCCCTCAATTCCAAGCAGTTATGAGACCCTGAGAGAGCACTTCCATACTCTGAGGCTTCTGCATCTGTAATCTAAAGACAAGAGTACCTTTCTTCAGAATAACCTTCTGAAGAATCAGTGATTTTTATGTGGGTCTCAGACTACACATTGGTTTTACCTCCTGACAGGTAGTTATTCAATGCCATTGAGTTCAAGCAGTTCATGGTATCCTGGGTGCTGGGCCAGACACTGATGAAGGGACTCATAGCCTAGGTATCTCATGGCCTAGGTATCTCATGAAGTCCCATGGGACTCCCTGAAGACAGGGAAAAGGAATGGATATCTTACACAAGGGAGTCCACTCCAAAGTCTGTGTACTGAGGTCTAATAGCCTAGTGAAGTGAGGGAATGGAGGACATGAGTAATACATGGGTGTGAGGGTACCACTCTGACGGTCACCCTAAAAATGCCCTAAGGTTGAGGCTAGGGTTGGTAGAAGAGGTAGCATGATTGTGAGAGGCCTTGAGTGTATGCCTAAGTAAGGATCCCAGTGGAGAGGGAAAGACCTGTATGGAGAAAGATAAGAGAAGTTACACAAATAGACCTCACTACAAGGGAGGTTCCTTCATGCTTTGTCAATCAAACGTCAGGGAAAAGGAAGGCTTGAGGTTGAGACTGGCAGAAGGGAGAGGAGCTGATGAGAAGACAGGCTTCAATCCCAACTGCATGTAATCTGGGTCACCGTGGCATGCAATCTGTCCTTGCTGAGGTCCATTTCTACATCCTTAGCCATGTCAAAGGATGTAAGCTAGGGGAACTGTAGACAAAGCCCAAAGCCGTGAAACCTGGTCCTGGTCCTAGTCCCTAAATTCACCAACAGCGAGAAAGATGCTATTCAGTTTATAGGCTTTTAGACCTCAAAGAACATTAAAAGGCCCTTGGATTCCCCCACCCCAACCAACTGCCAAACAGCTCCCAAAGTGAAAAAGACAGGTTCCCAGCCCCGCCTTGCCTAAGCCCAAGAAGAAAGTGCCACAACTGCTGCTGTCTATTTACTCTCAGTGGTCCCTTTTCTCCCACTTCCTTTCACTGTGGACTGTTGCTTGCTACCAGATTCGGTTTTTGAGAAACCCCCAGTTTAAGGACATTTCTGAATCTGTGATTGCTGGGAGCCATTTTCAGACTTCACAAAACCATATTGCAGGCTGAAACTGTACTCCAGATTTTATTCATCCACCAATCAGAAGTTCAAAAGATTAAAGGGGATGGATATTTATATTTCTTTTGAATATTTCTTTAAATGTATTTCCTTAACAAGTAAATTATTATTGTCTGTTTTCTCCATGTAGAGGTAGTTTTCCCCATTCCCTTTTTTGGATCTGTTTAGTGGAAATACTAGCAGATAAGTTGCCCTTGGGGTCTGAGTTCATGTCAGAACCAGGTACTAGTGATTGTTTAATTTGTTATTTTTAACCTTGATATGCACCAGTAGTATATCATGAGGCATTGTTCCTTTTTGCATGGGCACATTAAAATGGGGGAATCTTATGTATGGAAACAATTCTTATCTAATATATTGGAACTCATAAATTTTATATTACAGTGGGGTCTTTCAGACTAAACATTTGCCATAGTAAATTGGCTTAGGCTTCAGATGATTGGACATTGACCATTCTCCCCTTAACCTTGGATCTCATCTCTGGGACCAGCACAGTTTTCTGCACCAGCACTGACTTGGTCCAGAGTGGGTTCATATGACATCATGTTGACTTGGAAACAGCAACAACTTACTTTTAAGGCAGGGTTCCCTGCATTGCCACCTAACGGTGAGATAAAACTAAAAGTCACTGTGATACTCTGACTTTGACATAGGATCTGTACAAAAGCCAGTATATCTAACTATAGAAACCTGACTGCTGGGACCAGAGCAATGGTGCAAGTGGTAGGGCACTTGCCTTACACACACTAACCTAGGATAGATCATGGTTCAACCACCCAGCATCCCATATGGTCCCCCAAGCCAGGAGCGATTTCTGAACACATAGTCAGGATTAACTCCTGAGCATCAATGGGTGTGGCCCCAACACACACACACACACACACACACACACACACACACACAATCCTGACTGTGACAACAGTGATTGAGAAGAAATTTTACTGGGACTACAAAAAAGACTTTGAGATTAGACAACTTAGTATGCCCAAAGCCTCTAGTTGTTCTTATATCAGGATGAAACCTGCCACACATATACCATATATGTGTATATATAAATATATATACCATAGACTCCCTTTCTTCTGGTTTTTTCTCTTTTTTTATTTCTTATCTTTTGAAAAGGGCTCCTGCCTTTTTCATAAAACTTTGGAACATGGATTATTTTGTTTTACCACATATTTCTGCATTTTTCTATAAAAATAAGAAGAAAGGAAAAAAAGAAAGGCTGGGGGTCAAGAACCAACTGGTCTCAGTTGCATTGGTGCAGAAAAAATAAGGCTAGAACTAAATATCCAAGCCCAAGCTAATGACAATAGAATCAAGAGACCTAAACTTTAACAATCTAAACTTAAATGGGCCAGTCATACTGGCATGCCAGGGGGCAAAGGATGGTTATATAGGAAATACTCTGAGTTCATTAGTGGAGCTGGCCAACACTGGTGGTGTGAATGGCTCGACTCACTGTATATCTGAAATTCAACTATGAAAGTCTTTGTAAATCACAATAGTTTTAATAAAATAAAATATTTTTTAAAAGTAAAAAAAAAGGCACTTGGAAAGATAAGGTGACTCTGCAATCCCCACCTGTGAAACTCTGTTACTTGAAGTGGGCTTGGTATGCGGAGCACACCAGGTAGGTGGGAGCACAGAAAAAAGCTCTGTGGGTGCAGAGTTGCCCCATCACGACCTGCAACCCTGCTTCCTGGGGCATGAAGAACCCCAGGCCCTCAAGGTATATAGAGTCCCCAACACACAGTGGCACCCAGGATCCAGAGACTGGAAGAAACCCTGCCTAGCAGTGAGGGCACTTCTGACTCTTCTGAAGTTCAAACAGAGACTTGATGTGGGTGATGTGCACATTCATCTGAGGAAATACTGGGGAGGATATGAGGGAAAGTTCAGCCTACATTCTAAGTCTCAAGACCACTTCATAAAGCATTTGGGGGTACATCAGTAAAGATCAAAACTCCTCAAATATCTCACATTCTAAATCAGGAGACAGACACCAGTGTGACCGAAGCCTTTTTTATCTGTGGCCTCACTGCAGAAGAACAAGAAAAGCACGATCTAGTGACAGGATGCCAGTATTCTAGGAGGGTAGTAGGAAGTTAAGCCTGTGTGGGACATGAGGTACACCTGCAAAGGATTGTAGCAGAGGATCAGCAGAGTCTAGCAATGGTGGTTTTCAACATCTGCCCGCGGCCCAGTGCCTTGCTAAAAAAAAGAAAGCAGCTCCTGGATGTGACATTTTCATTAGCCAGTTGCCTTATTGCAAATTTCCTATAGGGGCCACTAAGGTAGACACAGAGGCCTGGGCTTGCAATCCTGGCAGGCAAGGGATGGCCAGTATTACTGGATTGGGGGCGGGGGGGGGATAGAAAATGTGCAGGGAGAATCACAGAACCTCTGGGTAGATTTCACATGGGGTCAAAAAGATCATAAAAATCGAGGTGGACCCCAAAGCTCGAACCTTTTCAGCAAAAAGGTGGGTTAGATGTTAAAATGGGTTGAAACCCATTAATCATCTAGGTCAAGCTCCTGTCTGAAGCCAGACTAGTCAGGGTTTCCCTGTCTCTAGGCAGCTCCTACCTCTGACCTGGCTGCTTCCTTCCAGCAGTTCTAAGTCCCCCCATCTCCCTCTCTAGGGCTGACCCAGTGTCCTAGCATGTTCTCTCTCCCCTTTCCCTTAGACTGCACTGAAGTGATGTCCTTAGACAGAACAAAACTCAGTAGAGGGAGGTCCCTCTCATTACACACACAAGCTATTGGATGTGGCTGATCTGAAAAGATCCTCTAAGGACTAACCTAGCCCTAACTGGTATGGCATGTCTACTGCCACCACTCATACAACTCTCCAACGTTAGGAGGGAGCAAGAGAAGATGCAGAGAGAAGAGATGAGAGAAAGAGCAGGGAGAGACCCTGCTTGACTATTGACAACAGTCATTTGGAATTGGTCATTTAGTACATTTTTTTCAGAGAAGGAAAACTGAGGTCATGGCAAGCATATCATGAGTAAGTGAAGCATCAATCTCAATCAGGCTTTTTCAATGTTTTTCTAACTCAAGGACTTTATTCTTTCTGTGAAAGGCAGGGACCAGGACATAGGTGAAGCCAGGCATAAAGTTTAAGGCAGCAGTCACTCTCAGAAGCCAGCAGCTTCCATTGCAGACCTGAGAGTTAGGGCCAAGATAAATGTCACACCCTGTGCCTTTGCTTGTCTCACCTAGGTTCCCTTCAGATGCCCAGTGGTGAGTAGACAATGCCATCATTTTCCCCTCCAGCTCCTCAGTTTGGTTAATAAATCCTGGGGTTACCTCTCAAATGTGAGTCAGATGTATGTTTTCTGCACAGTTTGTTCCCTTGTGTGGGGAAGGGACTTCAAAATACACCTGTTTGGGGGAGCACTGTGAGAGGAATGAAACTGAACAGTAATGAGTCACACTTGGTAAGAGTAATGATTAGTTATGTTGTCTGCCTGAACCCTTGAGGCATGGAGGTGCCTCAAATTCAAATTTGAGGTGCAGGGAGCCAGCTCTTAGCAGGACTGCAAGCAGACAGCTGCAGTGGACCTTTCAGGCGTCTGTTCTTGCAATTCTAGCTGCTAAAAGGGACACTGGAACTCACAGGAAGCAGCGTCCTCAGCAATTCTGATCTCCTAGGGCCTAGAGAAAGAGAACTGAGCTGGCATTGCCCCTGTAGGAGGCCTTTGCCAGAAATGAGGCCATTGAGGAATTTCCATCACAAAGGAGCTCTGCTCTGTGCAGCTTCTTCACAATGCTGCCAAGTTCTGTTGGCTGGCCCTGGTTAGGAGGTTGACTAGTGACTCATTATTTCTGGCAGTATTTTTCTTTGTTTGTTTGTAACTCATTGATCTCCCTCCACTGGAATTTTCTGAGTGAAATAAGAGAAAGGGGTTAAATATAAAGGGAGAAGTTTACCTCCCTACTCAGGTTGGCTGAATACTCCCATTCCACAGAGCCCAAGAAATGCAGCCCCCAAGGGGTAGGAGAGAGAGAGAGAGAGAGAGAGAGAGAGAGAGAGAGAGAGAGAGAGAGAGAGAGAGAGAGAGAGAGAGAGAGAGATCCTACAGGACAGTAGAGACTATTCAGAAGCATGGACTTGGAAGATGTGGAGGCTTATGGGGATTAACACAGCTGGCAAGAAAGAGAGAAGGGGAGTCCCCCACTCATACCAAAGTCCTCAGTTCTACCTTTCTCAACCATCCTGACATTCCCTCTAGGGAGAATGTACTCTGCTACAAAAGGGGGCCAGGCTTTAAATAGGTACAGAAAGAAGCCCTGATCCCTATGTCACATCAGGCAATCCAGCTAGCCAAACCCAGCTTCTCCATCTATGGAAAGAGAACAAAGGTGTTCCTCCAAAGCCCCTGGAAAGACAAGGAGCACATGATTCAGGGCATTCCTTGTGAGGTTCTGGCACCTTCTGTTGGGTCCTGAATTCTGAATAAGGAGGGATGCCATTTTGTAAAAGCCCCATGGCAGGCTTCTTCTTTAGGTTCTGAGCAGGGAAAACACCATTTTGTAAGGACCACATGTTGTGAGCCTATTTCCATAGACCTCGCCTCAGTCTACCTAGCGGTACAAGGTAGCCTATCTGGGAAGGACAAGGGAGTAGTAGGAAGATACCCCTAGACAAGAGCCAATTGTTTTAAGGATCATCAGAAAACTGGAACCTCCCTATATCTCTTCCCTATATAATCCTCATCATGACCTTGGGCGGGGCTCATCTCCTTCAGGGGATGGACCCTAGCTGACCAGGCTGGGGAATCTTGTTGGCAGACAGATTAAAGTGTTAAAAACTTTATTCCAGTTGTGTGGTCTAGTCCTTCTACTCTGGAACCCTACACTTCCTGTGATGGCTCAGCATTTGTGGCCATATATGTCCCCAACAAAATCCCATGGGCAGCACCAGCACCCTTCAGTGTGGGATATAGGGTGGGGGTGGGGGATTCAAGTAAGTTAAGTGTTGATTATGAGTGTGGATGGAGAAGGGTAATGAGACTGTGGTGACCCAGAAGTGATCCTCTGACTTTCTTGGCAGTGGTCATGACTGATCTATTAGCTAATCCAAAAAGTGATGTGTCAACTACATGACAGTTTAGTTACTAAGTCCTAGCAGGGGACTCTCACTTTATAGGGAGGAAAGGAACATTCCTAATGCATCCCAACTCCTTGTTCTGTCTCAAGAGCTCAGCACACACTGTTCTTGCCCTTGTGCAGGCAGACACAGTCTCACTTCAGAAGCTGCAGAATAGCTCAGCACTGCCATCAGACCCAGGTCCCAAGCTCTCCGCACTGCTCAGTCACAACCCACTTTCCCAGGATGTTCTTATTTATAAGTACAAGCACTTACTTTTCCCGAGGACTTGATTCCCTTTGCCAGGGATGCATACACAATCACCCAAGCAAGGAAGAGGCAGAAAGCTAGAGGCCACCGGATCTCCCCTGGATACTCAATTCCTGCAGAAATCTTTAGCACAAAGTACCTAATAGTCAGAGGGAGAGAGAAGAAGGAGATGATTGTCTTGGGATAGAAGTTTCCCACACTCCAACTCCATCTGGGGAGCTAATCAAATCAGTTAGGGAAGGATTCAGAGAGTTGAGTTTAGGCACACTTCCTCACCCGCCCCCCACATGCTCTGCACACCATCAACTGAACTGCCCCAGGAGAATATTTGCTTGGATCAGATCTGGGGATCTTTGAAGAACCCCTGCTGCAGAAGAGCCTATTGTTAGGAAGACAGATTGCAAGTGGCAAGGGTGAGCTGAGAGCATGATGCTCTCAAAGAGATGCTCAGAGATGCTCAAAGAGATGCTCTCAGCACAGCACAGCAAGCCTCTAAAGTATAGCATTAAAATGTCATGAGGGTTTCATGGTCTCCTGTAAGACCTCCTCCTTGGTTACAATCTAGAGAGCCAGCCTAGGTCAGCCCTAAGTGACCACAGAGAAAACTCAGAGCTGACTGTATTATTTTACATATCAAAATCATGCCCATATAGTAATGACAATTTAAAATTACCATGACAACCCAAGAACAGGTCAAGTATAATCAGGATACCCCCACACACACACACACAAACACACACATACACACCTCACAGTATTTGGAGAGAAGAATGAGAGGGAATAGGAAAGTTAGGAATACTAAAACCACAAAAAAAGGCAAAAAACAAAGAGGGGTCTGGTGTTCCCCTATAAACTCCTACTTTTGTACTTGCTAAAGTGTCTTTGATATTTTCATTTTCTCAAGTAGAAGAGGTGCTATAGGATTAGGAGCTCACCTAGCATGCAGCCAACCCAACTTGATCCACAACCATAAGCAAAATAAAATCATTCCTCCTTTACTTAAACAAACACTATTTCCAGTTGGATACTCATTTGCCTTGCCTACTCCTTAAATAAATGCTGGCTGTAAAAATGTCATGTTGTTCATGGAATGTTTTCTTTAGGTGAGATAAGAGCCATGGAAGGGGCATTGTGTAAATGCCCATGCTCCTGCTCCCCACCCCCAATCAATAACACTGATTCTAAAAGGTCTTCATTCATATTATATAAATAAGTTTCAATAAAAATTACCTTGCTTTACTAAAAAAAAGTTTAGGATGATTCTATATTTTGTATTCATCTATTGGAACATATTCCAACAGTATTTGAATATGAGACCATTTTTATCCATACAGAAGTCATACTGAATTGCTCAAAATTCTTCTCTGGATCTTAGTTGGGTTTTGTTTTTGGTTTGGTTTTGTAGGCACAACTGGAATTACTCAAGACTTACTTACTCCTGGCTCTGTGCTCAAGAATCTTAAAAGTGCCCGTGGGGAGAGTGTCTCTATGTGATGCCAAAGATAGAAACTGAATCAGCTACATTCAAGGCAAATGCCCTACCGCCTGTTCTATCTTTTCATCCCCCCTGCATATTGGTTTAAATTGTTCAGGTGTGTCCCATGACAGAAACTGATAAAAATAACGTGCAGAGGAAAAATTATTAATAAAACAAAATAACACTCAAGGGAAATAAAATAACTTTCAGGAAAAATAAAATAAAATATTGTGTAGGTCTAGTTGGGTCTTGGCCAAGGGGTATATCCAAAGACAGCCACCATGGGAAGGTTGCTGTGGTGAAGAGCATATTATGGCTGAAAACCTACTATGAACATGTTTGTAACCATTGCGCTTAAATAAAGAAATTATCTTTAATGAAAAAGTAGAAAAAAGAAAAAAAGCAAAGACAGCCACCAGCTGCATTTGGAAAAGGGGTGCTAGCACTTTGTGTATATAGGAAAGGATTCATGATTTGTCTGAGGCAATGACAGGTGTCCCTGGCAGGCAACCAGAGCATGGACAGGAGCAGTGGCTGGGACAGTGAGTTTTGATCTCCTGCTTGAATAGTTACATCAACTCTGCTCCGCATCCTGGAACCAAGTGTTGTGGTTACAGACTGATATTTTTCTGTGACGGGAGCAAATGGTCAGCCAGAATCCAGATGCTCCAACACTAGATATAAAGGCCCAGAATGTTCTAACCTACTGAGAGACACAAAGGTGACAGTTCTGTTTCTGGATGAATCAGTTTGCTCAAACAAGACCAGCTGCTCAGAGCAGGCTTGGCCACCTCATGGGGACTAAATATCTTTCACTCACTGAGAAAGGTGAGCTCAGGAGGTAAGTGGTTCCAATTGTGGATCACAATCCAAGGAGTGATTCCTGAGCACAGCCGGTATGGCCCAAAACATAGAAACAAACAAAAACACCAGAGTCCAGAGTAATAGCACAGCAGGTAAGGCACTTGTCTTGCATCCCACTCAACCCAAGTTCAATCTCAATTCTGCAGAGGGTCTCTGAGCCTTGTTAGGACCTTACATGCTATACTCTCTCTCTGGCCCTGTTTTCCTTCATTTTACCTTTCTTCCCTTTTTAAAAACAAAGGGAAAACAACATCTAAAACCTAATTAAATTAAGTAAAGGGAGATCCACTTTGATAGCCTAAAGAAAAGTTTTGCAATATTTTTGTCTCAGCACAGTGAATTGTGGCAGCAAATCCCTTCCCACTAGCATCCTCTGTCCCAGGCCTATTAGGCTATACTGTCTGTTCTCCAGGAGTTGGACTTGCGGGATGAAGTGAGTGGAGGATCACCCTGATCACTCAAATAGGGAGGCTACTTGGTCCACCAGGCTGCTGCATGCTATACATTCATTCACGGGAATTTTTTCCTCAGGAAGGTAAAAAGGCCCATCTTACTTGAAATACTCTTCACTCCCACTGACAAACGTCTTATTGGCCTGGCTGGTGATGTTGACCATTGTCAAGTTGGGATAGGCAGTCATGCAGAAACTCGAGTTCTTGATCTGTATTTTTGGGTGCTCACTGACGACACAGGAATCTGCAAGAAGAGACAGAAACAGTGAAATCTGGACAAAAACATGTGGGCTTGAGAGATAGTGGGGTAGGTAGGGTGTTTGCTTTGCATGCAACTGACAAAGGTTCAATCTCCAACATTCCATATGGTCCCCTGAACACTGGCAAGAGAGAACCCTGAGTGCAGGGCAGGAAGTAACCTTTGAACACTGCCGGGTGTGGCCTCCAAAACAACAACAACAACAACAACAACACAAAAACAGGAACAAAAAAAACAAATTTATCAGTTAATTCACATTTTAATCTCAATAGATACTAGTTTTTAAAAATAAATAGCAAATCTCAATCTGTAGCATTAACAGTCTATGCTCTTTTGGTATTCTGTTTATATTAACCACTTTAAGTCTCCTATCACTCCTAGACCTTTCCTCTAAGTCACAAAAAAAA
>PVKC010000489.1:18015-66422 GCA_004027635.1 Crocidura indochinensis | reverse complement strand
TGATTTGGGCTGGGTGCAGTATTCTCGGTGAGGCATTCATTTCATTCAGTCTTGTCACAATATCCCACCATTGTCTTCTGGCCTTGAGAGTTTCTTGTGACATGTCTGAGGTAAGTCTTAGGGATGCTCCTTTGAATCTAATTTCCCTTTTTGATCTTGCTGCATTCAGTATTCTATCTCTATCTGTGGGATTTGTCATTGTAACGAGGATGTGTCTTGGGGTGTTTTTCTTTGGGTCTCTTTTACCTGAAACTCTTCGGGCATGCAGGACTTGATTGCATGTAGTCTTTAACTCTGGGAGTATCTCTTTGATGATGTCTTTGACGGTTGATTCTTCTTGGAGATCTCCTACTTGGGTCTTTGGGACTCCAATGATTCTTATGTTGTTTCTTTTGAGTTTATCAAAGATTTCTATCTTCATCTGTTCATATTCCTTGAGTACTTTTTCCATTGCCTGTTCGTTTGTCTTAAGATTCTTTTCCACTTTGTTTTGTTGTGTGATTTTTTTCTGCATCGAATCTTCCAGTACTCCGATTCTCTCCTCAGCTGATGATACCCTGCTGGCAAGGCCATCTATTGACGTTTTCAGTTGAGCCACCGTATTTTTCAGATCTGTTATTTCAGTTTGGAGTTTTCTGATTTCTGTCCTTGTGTTCTGTTCAGATTGCTTTATGCTTTCTTTCACTTCTTGAAACATCTTCCATATTGCTACTTTAAGTTCCTTGTCCGAGAGGTTAATCAGGTGGTTGGAATTTATTTGATCATCGGAGATTTCATCTTCATTTTCAGTGCATGGGGTTTGCCTGCGAGATTTCACCATTGTCACACTTGTAATGTTGTTTTTCAGGCAGCTTCGGAATGCAGGTTTTTTGGGGGGTGCTGGGAAGACCTTCAGGATTCAAACACACAAGTCGACAGGCAGAAAGAGGGGACGTTTTCTTGAATCCTCAGCGTGGTCCATGAAAATAACTTTTAATAAAGAAATATTTCATGATTATCTTTTCAAAAAGAAGAATAATAAGTATTCTTAAGCTTCTGAATAAAGAGATTCTCCCATAAAATGGATTAGAAAGAGGAGCAAAACATCAATCTATTTTCCCAAGACTCCTCTTTTCTTTGAAATCTGTAAACTCAGTAAATATGCTTATAAAAATCAGTTAAAAGACATCTCTATAACCAGAAAATTAAAAACTTTAAAAGTTAATTCTTTATGTCTGAATTCTTTTGTATCATATTTATAAGAAATCAACATTATTGTAATATATTTAAAAATAATTATTTATTTTCTTTATATATATATAGATTTTGGTTAAGCATATACCAACTGCCAGTTCTTCCAGGATTATTGTAGGCAAAACATATACTTAATTTCATCGTGTTTATAGTATTGATTCAATGATCCAATAGGTAATTAACACTTGATAAGGGACTTTCAGAAAACTAAATGAGTACAATAGTAGTAAAAAAAAATCACAAGATGGTTTTGTTGTACTCTGAAAGTTGAAATATTCAGGGTTATATGATAATTAGATAAAGAATTTGTTTGAGGAATTTTCTTAAAATTGAGAAACATGATAAATCTTAAGCTGGGTTTTTTTCATACCAAAGGAGTTATTTCCAGAGGTGATGGTCAACAATTGCTTAAAACAAAGGTTTGCTTTTTGTTTGTTTGTTTTTTATTTGGGGGCCACACCCAGCAGTGCTCAGGGGATACTCCTGGCTCTCTGCTCAGAAATTGCTTCTGACATGCTCGGGGGACCATATGGGACACCGGGATTCAAACCAACCACCTTAGGTCCTGAGTAGGTTGTTTGCAAGGCAAACACTGCTGAGCTATCTCTCCAGACCCAAAGTTTTGCCTTTTTTTTTTTTAAATTGTGTGGTGCATAACTGAAATCCAAGATGTTGTATGCAAATCATGTGTTCCACCTCTAAATTATTTTCCCTGTTCAGAACTTTGCATTTTATGTGAAAAAAAATGAAAAGCCACTAAAATTTTTTGCTTTTAACTATATAAATCAATAAAGTTATACAAAGAATACTCTGAATATGTTGGTTAAAGCAACATAAAATGTCCAAGAAATAGCAAGGAGCCAGAAAGGGCTGCATCCAACATGGTGGACATAGGAATAAATTATTGATCAGTGGGAGATAAAGAACAAGAGCAAAGATTATATGTCTGCTTACTCACACCTTTGCCTTCAGGAATCCACATTCATTCATTTTAGTAACTCAGGGAAAATGATAAACTACTCTGTTCCACAGAAATTTATTAGTTTGGAAGACAAAACTGAAAAGAATTAATATTACTGCTATAAGAAATTATCAGCTCATGAAAAGCTAGACAGCATTAAAAACTAACATGCTTCTATTGGTTCTGAAAAACATCTGTTCATGGTGTCCCCTGAAGTATAATTGTTTTAATTTCCCTCTTTTCTCTCTGGCTTTATCATTTATGTTCTGGAAATCATTATATTTTTAGCTATAATTATTACTTCTGACCTTGTAGCTAGTTATGTATAAGCAATGATACTTAGTGCCTCCCTAACCTTCAAATTATATTTAAAAAACAATAAGCAATATTTACAGGGTACAAACAACACTAATGTTCCTTAGAATTTCCAATTTAATTCCTTGGAAAACTGAGATGACGCTGAAAATTCATGATTCTCTGACTATAATATTTTTAGAGAAATATATGGCTTGTGCTTTTGTTAGAAACATGTAGGGACAAATACTATGCTTCAACATATTTCTCATTACCACAGCAATTTTTAATATTTTATGTTCAACAAATCAGTTTTACTACTTGGTAAATGTTTAGATAGAGTCAAGACTCAGAAGCTTTCTTTTAAAAAAAAAACTGAAGCCTCATAAATATTGACACAAGGAATTAAATTTTACTAAACAAGATAACTTTGTTCCTACAACAGGAAATTTTATTTTGGTTTCTGTATTACTTAGTAGCTCTTTATTGGCCACCTGCAAGTGTTAAAAACTTTTACAACCAAGTATTCTGAACGTTTTATATATGTAACAAACATTCTTTATGACAAAACCACTGTTGTGTCAATTATTCATTTATGACAGCGTAATTTTTTTGTCAGAAAATGTTGCTTGTTAATATTTACTTTATGAAACTGCTTTGTTTCTTGATTAGAAACCAGAGGCAAGTCATTCTGACTGTATAGTGACTTGGATTTTTTTTCTTGTATTCATATATGTCTCTAGATATCATAGAAATTTTCACAAAAGTTTTTTAGCTTAGAGTGAGTGATAACATGTTGAAAGAGAAACACAATAAGTGTTTCACATTCGTTAAGTGTTTCAAAACATACAGTATTCCAATATGGAGAAATGAAAATAGCAGGTAAAGAGAAAGAAAGGGAGAAGAATTTGGTTTACTTCTTTTACTAGGAAAGAATATATATAAAGAACATATTGTAGATAATATGAATGACACATCAACCATGGTTTTATTAATAGGTACTGAGGAAGGGGAGGGATCTCAAACTCAACTTACCTGGAGGCCTCAGGAGGCAAAGTCAGGGTGATCCTTGAGTGGAAAGTCAGTAGTAAGCCTTGAACATTGGGGGGTGTGACCCAAACAACTAAAACAAAACAAAACAAAAAAAGATTTCTCTAGGGCAGGGCCACAAAATGTTGTACGGAGGGCCATTTGCGGCCCGCGGACTCAAGTTTGAGACCCCTGACAGAGTACACGTCTCAAGAGAAGAGATACAAGCAGCCTGTGATCCTGCACTATGTGCCGAGGCAACACTTAGACTCCTCTTAGGTTAAACTGTAAAGATTTCCACCACCTTTGGTAGTGACACTGATACCCTAATTGGAACTAAAAATACATAATTAAATAAAGAAAATAACCGAAGATAGAAAAATGCAAAATCCTGGGCTTTGAAATATTTATTTTTCCAAGCTAATTTAAAGTGAGTACAATTGGTTACACATAATTTTTGACAAAATCAATAAAATTCTGGATGCAACATAGAGAATATTAATAAAATATAAAGAGTTTTGTGAGATAAACTGTACCAAGGGCAGTTAATGCATTTACTTTACTTTGAGTTTATATGATTTGGTGTTTTATTGTTGTTAGAGTTGAGGGAGTTCACTGCACTATTTGAAACAGAGTCAATGTTTATGTCTAACATTTGATTTTCTTATTCTCAGTTGATTTTATTAGATGAATGAGCGCTTTTATATGTCATTTTAAATCAATAGAAGTTTGACCTATTTCCATTCCCACACAGTATGTGAACCCGCCTTTTGTCCACACCCTCTTCAGCACTTGTTTCTAATCTGTCTGATATAGCCCATTCTCACAAGCATGAAGTAATGTGTCACTGAAGCTTTGATTTACATTTCTCTGGCAACTAGTGATGAAAAGGATTTTCCCTTTTATGTGACTGTAGATATCTGTATTTCTTCTTTGGAGAAGTGTCTGTATCTTCTACCCATTTTTATGAGACTGTTTGGATTTTGTTGTTGATTTCTGCTAGATCTTTAACCTGGATATCTGCTCTTTGTTAGATATATGATGTGCAAATACTTTCTTAGGTAGAAGGTATCTTAATATCTTTACTGTAAAAGCCATTTCATGTGAGAAGTTCTATTTAGTTTGCTTTCCTTGTTCAGGTACCATGTATTGTCTTTTCTTTTTTGTGTACTTCATGGATTCTGGTCTAATACCATTTTGAATTTATATTTGTATGAATTATAAAATAGTTATCTAGTTTTCATCTTCTTTATCTAGTTGGGCATCTTCTGTGGCTATTTTTCTCAATATTATTTGTTAAGGAGATGTCTGTCATTTTATGTATGATCTTTGCTCCTTCATTGTCTCTCCACATACATGTAGATTTACAGTAAGACTTATTCTTAATATGGTTTTTGTATTGCATATAGTGTGTGTATATATGTAGTTATATACATATATATTTTTTGGTTTTGGGGCCACACCCTGTGATGCTCAGGGTTACTCCTAGTTCTGTGCTCAGAAATCACTCCTGGTAGGCATGGGGGATTATTTGGGATGCTGGGATTCGAACCACTGTTGGTCCAGGTTCGGCTGCTTAAAAGGCAAACACCCTACCTCTGTGCTAGCTCTCTGGGCCCTAAAGCCAGTATTTTTGGCTTTCTAAATTACTTGAAGCGAAGCAGAGCATTTATATCTCATTTGTTAAGGATGTAATAGGCCAAGAGACCTTGACTAATAACTTAGTTAAGTAATTTGATTCTGTTTAATATTTTAATTATAGCTATTTGGGGGGTGGGGTTGGTTCACACCTGGTGGTGCTCAGAAATAATTCCTGGCTCTGTATTCAGAAATCACTTCTGATGGTGGTGCTCAGGGATCATATGGGATGCTGAGGATTGAACCTCAGCTATAGCTTTGGCCCCATTTGGGCAATTATTTTAATATTTTATTGAAACAGTTGTGATTTATAAAGTCCTTTCTAGTTGAGTTTCAGACATACAATTAATCAGGGTCAATCCCACCACCAGTGTTTACCTCCCTCCACTAGTGTTCCCCAAGTGCATCCTATATCACCCCCTGTTTCCCATTAAAACAGGCCCATTTTAAATTTAAGTTGTTAAAGTTTGGGTCTCTTGATTCCATTATTGTTGCCTTTGGCTTGACTATTTAGTTCTGTCCTATTTTTAAACTACCAATGTACCTGAAACCACTTGGGCCTAGCCCCTATACTTTCATATTTGTGTTTCTCCTCTTCCATTTTGTTTATTTCCTTTATTTAGGTATTTTTCAAAAGATTTTTAGAAGACTTCAGTCATCATAATCTAACTTATCGTGAATGAGTCTGAAGCAAGGTCACCAGAAGAGTTAATAAACAAAGACATTCATATGATAAAACAAAAAGCCTGGAGGGGGGTTGCTTTCAGTGTCATGGTGCGAAGCCCACCAAAAAGAGCTCTTTTTCTTGAACAACTCAATTCACAACCAGGCAGTGGAGGGTCCAGTGACAAAGTACAAGCAAATCTAGTCTAGGTGGCTCTTTTATGTGTAAGAGGGTTGGGTGAAAAAGAAGGGTGGTCTGGGGAAAGTCCTTGTTTTAGGTAAAACAGGGTGTAGTTCAACACACCTTTATGGTTCTTAAAAGAGGTAAAAGAGATCTAATATCATTAAACTTAAATAAACCATATGCAAAAAATTACATGATAATGTTCGTGCATATGTTGCTTACATTAAGTGCTTTCATAAGTTATTTACTACAACACAATTTTGCTTCTGTTTATTTTAAACTTAACATATGTTCAGACCAGCTATGAAAGTGATTGAAAGCAATAAATGAGCAAACCATCAGTTTACATGTTTACTTTTTCTGACAGAATTGGCATATACTTTTTATGTATCCGGAAATACATGTGATACTGATACAAATATTTATCACGCTGATATCCAATATGACACATTATTATCAAAAGTTTGTGTTTTAAAAAATGATTCATAGAGGGGCTGGAGTGATAGCTCAGTATTAAAGCATTTGCCTCCATGTGACCGATCCAGGATGGACCTTTATTCGATTCCTGGTGTCCCAGATGGTCTCCCGAGCAAGGCGAGATTTCTAAACACATAGCCAGGAGTAATCTCTGAGCGTCATAGGTTGTGGCTCAAAAAGAAAAATAAGAAAAAGAAAAAGATTCATAGATACAAAAGGACATTTTATTTTTAGTTGTTGTATAGTGTGATTTTGTTTGTTTATTGTTTGTTTTGGGTGCCACACCCAAAATAGTGGCATTCATGTATTTCTCCTGTCTCTGCACTTAGAAATCACTCCTAACAGGCTTGGGGGACTAAGTGGGGAATCCAGGTTAGAAACACGCAATGCAAATGCCCTACCCACTGTGCTATCGCTCTGGTTCCCAAAAGGATATTTTACAATGATAGAAATCATCTATTACTAAAACAAATATTACTTTTTTATTACATCAGGTTGTCTTCCTGCATCTATACTATGTTAACTGGTGGAGATAAATTGCTATGATAATTCCTAGTATTAAAAACTAATAGTGTAATTGAATATTATCCTAATAAGATTAAAAACAAAATTCTAGTGTCAGAGTGATAGCAATATTCTTTGTGATGATATTTGAACCCTAGGTTGGCTGCCTGACCTTTGTCTCTATTGTCTCTTAGTATTATTATCAAGCTATCTCTTTCTTTTTTTCTTATAGCCTATAAATGAATGAGATTATTCAATATCTATCACTTTCCCTAAGGCTCATTTATTTCAGCAAATAGTCTCCAAGTCCATCCATATATAAGCAAATTTCATGATCTCATTTTTCTAACAGCAGCATTGGAATAGATGCATAGATATACCACAGTTTTAGTGACTCATCTCTTGTCTAGCACTTGGGTCTGGCACTTGGTTTCCAGATTCTGGCTATTGTAAATAGTGCTGCACTGAACATAGTAGTGCATAGGGCATTTTTATATTGTGTTTTTGTATTTCTGAGGTACATCCCTAGGAGTGGATTCTGTTTGCTAATATTTTGTGGAGGATCTGTGCATCTGTGTTTATCAAAGATATGGATCTACAATTATATTTGTGGTATCATTGTCTGTTTTTTGTATCAAAGTGATGTTAGTTTCACGGAAACTATTTGGGAGTGTTTCTATTTTGTTTAGTTTTGTTTTGTTTGTTTTCCAATTTCTGGGAAGAGCTTGAAGAGGATTGGCAGTAGATTCTCTTTAAAGATTTGAAATAATTTACTTTTCAGGTATCCTGATCTCTTGGTTCAAGTTTGGAAAGTTGTAAAATTCCTGGAATTTATCTACTTCTTCCAGGTTCTCCTATTTGTACCAGACAGATTCTCAAAGTAAACTCTGGTTACCCTTTGAATTTCTGTAATGTCTATAATGATCTCCCCCTTTTCATATCTGATTCTGCTTATTACGTTTCTCTTTCTTTGTGAGTCTTGCTAATGGTCTATCAATCTTGTTTTTTTTTTTAAGAACCAAAAAAAAAACTTGTTTTCAATGATTTTTGAATTGTTTTATGGATTCCAGTTCATTAATTTTTGCTCAAGGTTTTATAATTTCCTTCAGCCTACTTACTTTCAGCTTATTTTGATGGTCATTTTCAATTTAATTGGCTGTGCCATTAAGTTATATAGACCTTTTCTTCCTTTCCAATGAATGGTGGTAAAGCTATAAATTTCCCTCTTATGCCACTTTTGCTGTTCCCACAAATTCTGATGTCATATCTTCATTTTTACTTGTTTCCAGGAATCTTTTGCTTTCTCTTTGATTTCATTTCTTTTTCTTTTTTTTTAATAACATCATTTCTGACCACTGGTTGTTCCACAATAAACAGTTAATTTCCAGGTTTTAAATTTATTTCTCCATGTCTGCTTGTAATTCACCTCTATCTTCAGTGCTTTATTGTCTGAAAAGAGAGCAGAAACAATTTCTATTTTCCTGATTTTATGTCATGTTTTATTGTGTGGTTTATCTTAGGAAATGTTCCATACGCATTGGAGAAGAATGTGTATTCAGTTTTCTGTAGATGAAGAGCTCTCTCTATATATGTACCAAGTTACGTTCTTCTATTATTATTATTATTAGTTTTTTTTGTTTGTGAGCCACACCGGGTGATGCTCAGGGCTTAGTCCTGTCTATGAACTCAGAAATCGCTCCTGGCTTGGGGGATCATATGGGATGTCAAGGGATCAAACCACAGTTCATCCTAGAATAGCATGTGCAAGGCAGACAACTTACTGCTTGCACCACTGCTCCAGCCCCAATGTTCTTCTATTTCTTCTTTCAAGCCAGTAAATATTTTTTAAGTTTTATCCTGGTTGAAATATCAAGGAGTGACAAGGTAGTGTTGAAGTCTCCCACTATTAATGTGTTTCTATTAATATCTTTATTCAAATTTATTAGCAGTTGTTTAAGTATTTTTCTGGCCCATAATTGGGTGCATGTATGTTTAGGAATGTGATTTCTTTATGGTTTACATATTCCTTGATTAGCAAGAAATGACCACCTCTTTCTTATAACCTTTTTGCCTTAAAGTTTGTGTTGACTGATATCAGTATGGCCACCCCAGCCATTTTAAGTGAGTTGTTTGTTTGAATAATTATTCTCCAATCTTTGACTGTGTTTATTTTTGACTATTCAGATGTGTTTCTTACTGGCAGAAAAAATGTTGGATTTAATATTTTGATCCATTTTTGATATTCTGTGTCTCTTAATTGGTGCATTTAGTCCATTGACTTTGAGAGAGATTATTGTCATAGGATTAGATGCCATTTTTTTGTAGGAGTTTGATATGTTTTCGGGTCTGCCTTGCCTTAAAGTAAACCTTTTCATCCTTTTTTTAAGGTTTGTTTAGAGTCTTGAAATGTTCTCAACTGTTGGTATCCAGGAAGCTGTGTATATTTACTTCAAGCCTTAATATATGTCTGACTGGATAAAATATTCTTGGTGAAGCTTTAATTTAGTTGAGTTTTGTCAGCATATACTGACGTTGTTTTTAGACTTTGAGGGTTGTTTGTAAAAAAGCATCTATAAATCTTAAGGATGCTTTTCCGTATGCAATTTCCCTTTTTGTTTTTGCTGCTTTCAGTATTCTATCCCAATCTGTAGTTTTCATGATTTTGACTACAATGGGCCTTGGGGTGCTTTTTGGGGTGCATCTCTTTTAGCTGGTACTCTACAGGCATGCAGGATTTGGTTGCATGCAGTCTTTAACTCTGGGAATTTCTCTGCAATGATGTCCTTGACTATTGATTCTTCCTGAGGATTTTCGTCCTGGGTCTCTGAGACTCCAATGATTCTTAACTTACAAGTATTTAAATACTTATTACTTAAGTATTTATTCCATGCTCTATTTTTATCTATGTTCATTCCTTGAGGGTTTTTCCTATGATCTGGTCATTTATTTAAGCACCATGATTACAAGCATGTTTGTAGTTAGGTTTCAGTTATAAAAAGGAACACCCCGGGGACAGAGCAATAGCACAGTGATAGAACATTTGCCTTGCATGCGGTAGATCTAGGACAGACATGGTTCAATCCCACAGTGTCCTATATGTTCCCCCGGAGCCAGGAGTAATGAATAAGTGCATATCCAGGAGTAGAACCTGAGAAAAAAAAGGCTAGATAAAAATAAAGAACACCCCACTTACCAGTACAGCCTTCCCACCACCAAAGGCCTCCATCTCCCTCTTCTCTCACCCCTTGCCTGTATTTGGGACATGCACTCTAATTTCTCCTACTCACTACCATTGCTATGATAGTTGTTAGTGTAATTATTTCACTAACTGCACTCACCAGTTTTTGTGGTAAGCTTCATATCATGGGCTGGACCTTCCAGCCCTCATCTCTATTGTCTCTGGGTATTATTACAATAATGTATCTTATTTTTCTTAAATGCCACAGATAATTGAGACTTTTCTGTGTCTATCTCTCTCCCTCTGACTTATTTCACTCAGCATAATATTTCCATGCCCATCCATGTATAGGAAAATTTTATGACTTCATTTTCCTGACAGCTGCATAGTATTCCATCATGTATATGTACCACTCATGTGGTATATGTAGCCATTCATCTGTTGTTGGACATCTGAGTTGTTTCCATAATATGATTATTGTAAATAATGTTGCTATGAATATAAGTGTACAGAAGGCATTTTATATTTGTGTTCTAGGGTATATCTCTAGGAGTGATATAATTAGATCATGTTGGAGCTCAATTTCCAGTTTTTTGGGGAATCTCCATATTTTTTTCCAAAAAGGCTGGCCTATACAGCTTTTACAACCGGCAGTAAATGAGGGTTCCTTTCTCCTCACATCCTCACCAGCACTGAGTGTTCTTTGTGATGTGTGCCAGACTCTGATGTGAGATGGTACCTCATTGTGGTTTTGATTTGCATTTCCCTGATGATCAGTTATGTGGAGCATTTTTTCTTGTGCCTTTTGGCCATTTGTTTTATGATCTTTTCCAAACTCTATTTTTTTTAATGAGGAGTTGCTATACAGCTCATCTTCCAGCTCACTGATCCTGTCCAAATTAGCGATTACTCTGCTGGTGAGGCCTTCCAGTGAGTTTCACAGTTTGCTTACCAAGTTTTTCAGCCTTGTTATTCCAGTTTATAATTTCATTTATGCCTTCATATATTCTTATTAAATATAATATCAGTTTGCTCCATGCTTTCTTTGAGTTATTTGAAGATCCTTCATTCATTATTTGTATGAAATAATACAATTAATTGACTTTGTAGCTGACTACTCTGCTATATTGTTTTATTGTTTCTAGGAGCCTTATCCAGGATTTTATGGTCTTTAGTATATATCATCATGTTATCTTCCTTCTCTTGCCTGATTACTATTGCTAGTATTTCTAATATTGTGTTGTATACGAGTACAGATGATAAATAACCTTGCCTTGTGCCTGACCTGGGTAAAAATACTTTTCACCATTAAGAATAATGTTGGCTGTGGGCTTTTTTTTGGGGGGGGGGCACACCCGGTGACGCTCAGGGGTTACTCCTGTCTGTGGGCTTCTTATAGATAATTGTTACTATCATGAGGAAGGCTCCTTTATCTCCTCTTTAGCTGAGAGTTTTAATCATAAATGGGTTTTAGATCTGTCAAAAGCTTTCCCTGAAACAATTTATATAATCATATAAATTTTTACCTTTCCTTTTACAGATGTGTTGCATTTTGTTAATTAGTTTGAGTATACTAAAGTGTCTTTGCATCCCTAGAATGAAACCCACTTGCTGTATAGTTTTTTGATGTGCTGTTGTATTTTATTTACTGAAATTTTGTGGAGGATTTTTGAACCAATGTTCATCAAGGAAATTAGTTTGTAATTTTTTCTCCTGGTGGTATCTGTGTCAGATTTGGGTATGATTATCACTTTAATTTTATAGAAGGTGTTTAGGAGTGTTCCTATTTGTCTCATAAGTTTAAGCTGAACTTGAAAGCGATAGTGATAAAATCAACATGATGTTTAAACAAAGAAAGACTTTACGACCAATGAGTTCAAATTCAATATGCAACAACACAAACCCAAGTATATGGTCAGGTAATTCTTCAGAGAAGCTGAGAACATGAAATGGAACAAAAAGAGTTCCTTCAATAAATCATGTTGGACAATTGGATAACACTATGTAAGAAATTAAAGCTGGATCAAACCTTACACCTTACAAAAATGTCAATTCAAAATGGATGAAAAATTTGAGATAAGAGGGGCCGGAGAGATAGCACAGAGGTAAGGTGTTTGCCTTGCATTGTGGAAGGTCGCTGGTTCAAATCCCGGCATCCCATGTGGTCCCCTGAGCCTGCTGGGGGTGATTTCTGGGCGTAGAGCCAGGAATCACCCCTGAGCATTGCCGGGTGTGACCCAAAAGTCAAAAAAAATTTTTGAGATAAGACCTGAATCTATAAAATACATTAAAGGAAACAAAGATAGAACTCTCCAACTCCTAGACTCAAAGGAGTCTTCAATGACATAATAATAATGACAAATGCTACAGAATTAAATTTGAACAAATGGGATTACATCAATCTAAAAAAATTATGTATTGCTAAATATAGCTGAGTGGAAGAAAATATTTGCACTGAATGTATCAGATGAAGAGTTGATATGCAGGATACAGAAGGAACTCAAAGATAAACCCTCCCCAAAAATCTAAAAACCATCAAAAATGAAGAGAAAACATGTAGAGAGACCTCTCTGAGGAAGATCAATGAATGGCTAACAGGCATTTGACAAAATGCTCATCTTTTTTTTGTTTTGTTTTGTTTTGTTTTGTTTTGGGGTCACACCCGGCAGTGCTCAGGGGTTACTCCTGGCTCCATGCTCAGAAATTGCTCCTGGCAGGCATGGGGGACCATATGGGGCACCGGGATTCGAACCGATGACCTTTTGCATGAAAGGCAAACGCCTTACCTCCATGCTATCTCCCAGGCCCCTGCTACCACCTTTTATCATTGGGAAAATACAAATGAAGATGACAATTAGAATATATTTTATACCAGCGAGGATAGCACATACCAAAAATTTGTGAACAATCTGTTTTGGCAGTGTTGTGGTGAAGAGGAGCTCTCATCCACTGCTAAGGAATGCTATCTGGTTCAAACCCTATTGAACCCTATATGGGGTTCTCAGTAAATGCAGAATCAACTTGCATCTGACTCCGCAATTCTATTTTGAATATTTATCTTCAGGACAGAAAAGCATGCATCCAAAAGAATGTGTGCACACCACTATTCATTTAAGCACTCAGTACTATACAATAGTTAAGAGTTGGAATCAACCTAGATGTCTAACAACACATAAGTGGTTCTTTCTGAAGATGTAGTACATATGTACAATGGAATATTCCATACCTATTAGGAATGATGCAGTCATGCATTTCATTGCAGCATGGGTATTACTGGAATATATCATATTAAATTAAATAAGTCAGAAAATGATAAATACAGGATGATATGACTTATTTAGAATAACTGAAGGAAGAAGTGCAATAATTTAAATAGAGGTTACCTAGAGTATAGTGGCAGCCAAAGTAAAGTGAAGGGTACTAAAGAATTTTGCTAATAACAAGTAGCAATGAACTTGACCCCAGAGTATAGTAAAAAGTAGCAAAGAAATAGAGCGGGAGAAAGATATATATGAAATAACTGGAGACAAGTCAAGCAGATCCAGGTGTATTTGTGACATTAAAAGGACAGAACTAAATATTCAAGCCAGAGCCAACAGTACTGAAGACATGAGACCCAAACTTTAACATCAAACTTAAAATTGCCCCTCTTAAGATGGCAGATTGGGGGGGGGGGTAAAGGATGGACTCTGGAAATATTGACACTGGGTATTGGGTTGGTGCTGACAATTTGTATTCTAAAACTAGACTATAAATAATATTGTAAATCACAATGTTTTCAATTAAAAATGAAGTATTTAATATTTATAATAAGGAAAATTTGTTATTTTTTAGTTCAAACTCATCAGGACATAACTGTGAATATAAAAGAGTGAACATAATCAAGTCTGGACATATGGACGAATGGTATCTGACTTAGCAGACAGCTAAATGCTAAGTCAGCGACTGAGAAAGCCCAGAAGTAGCCTGATTTAATGTCACAGACAGGAAGATTCAGGACTTTTCATATTAGGTTCTCTCAAAGTGGAAAGAAAGGAGAAACAGTGATTTCATGGTAAATTGGCTGAAGAGGCACTGATATCGCAGAACCCACCCTAATTCTTGTACAACTATGTAGTTAACCCTCCTGCATCTGGAAAAACAAGAAGTTAAATCAATGGAGACATTATAGGTTGGGGTCCGAGGCACAGTTGTGAATAGTTTACTCAGCAGTGAAAAGGAGTTTCTTTCTCTCCACATCCCCACCAGCACTGCTTGTTCTCATTCCTTAAGATATGCGTAAATCTCTGTGGTGTGAAATGGTACCTCATAGTTGTTTTAAATTGCATCTCCCTGATGATTAGTGATGTGGAGCATTTTTTCATGTGTCTTTTGACCATTTGTATTTCTTCTTTGACCAAGTGTCTGCTCATTTCTTCTCCCTATTTTTTTTATGGGATTAGATTTTTTTCACTTGTAAAGTTCCATCAGTGCCTTGTATATTTTGGATATTACCCCTTGTCTGATGGGTATTGGGTGAATAGTTTCTCCCACTCAGTGGTGGCTCTTGTATCCTGGGCACTATTTCCTTTGAGGTGCAGAAGCTTCTCAGCTTAATATATTTTCGCCTGTTTATCTCTGCTTCCACTTGTTTGGAGAGTGCTGTTTCCTTTAGTCTCAATGTCATGGAGTCTTTTACCTACATGTTGTTCTATATACCTTATAGTTTCAGGTTGATATCAAAATCAAGGTCTTTAAACCATTTGGATTTTACCTTCATAAAGGGTGTTAGCTAGGGGTCTTAGTTTGCTTTTTTGCAAGTGACTAACCAGTTGTGTAACACCACTTGTTGAAGAGGCTTTTCTTGCTCATTTAGGATTTCTTGCTCCTTTATCAAAAATTAAGTGATTGCATGTTGGGGAACATTACCTGAGTACTCAGGCCCATTCCACTGATCTGAGAGTCTGTCTTTATTCCATACCATGCTATTTTGATAACTATTGCTTTGTAATGTCTCCCATGTTCCTTTTCTCAAGGATTGCTTTAGCTATTCAAGGGTATTTATTGTTCCAAATGAATTTCAGAAGTGTTTGATCTACTTCTTTAAAGAATGTCATGGGTATCTTTAGAGGAATCACAATAAATCTGTACAATCATTAACAATTGCCATGTTAATGATGTTAATTTTGCCAATCCATGAGCAAGGTATGTGTTTTCACTTCCGCATGTCCTCTCTTAATATCTTGAAGCAGAGTTTTATTGTTTTCTTTGTATAGGTTCTTCACGTCTTTAGTCAACTTGACTCCAAGATATTTGAGTTTGTGTGACACCAAACTGATATAATTTTAATTAATTCATCTACTTTACTCATTAAAGAATACATTCTATAGTAAACTCAATTTTATCAGTTCTCTTTTTATTTTTGCTTATTAACAGGTAAGTGGTAATGAATTATTTTAAAAAATTACACGAAAGAAAATTTTTGAAAATCATTGTATCTTGCAATGAGCTCATTAAGTCATTCATTGTGAGAAGGCTTACTAAGCTATTTGTTGCAAGTTGATCTTTCTGTTATTTGTTTTGTTTCTGAACATTGGATGACTTTGAATCCACATAGACATCTAAATTGGTGTGCCCTACTTGGATGATAGTAGTGAAAGATTTGGAGATGTCATGGTAGCACACAGTCTAGAAATTTCAAGCTCTGTGGCTAATATTTGGCTTTTGTTTCAGTTTCAGCTACCAGACCTTTCAGAAGTACAAGAAGGTGGGGAAAGGGTGCCCACACTCGCTCCACAAATGTATTAGTGATGTTAGCCAAATATCAGCAAACCTGATGTTTTTGTCAGTTTGGTCAGTTTGATCTTTCTGTTAAAATCAATGGTAAAGTGATGAAGTTGGGCCTTTGTCAAAGCAGCAGTTGTGGATAGTGGGTGCAACTGGTGAGACTTTAATGGGGTAGAAAATTGGTCAACTTCTCCTGAGCCTATCTGTTTTCAGCTTGAGGCTGGTGTATCCATTTTTCACACCTTGGTTTACATTTCTTTCAAGAATTGAGTAAGTCAATTGAGCTGGCTGAATGTAGACATGGCAGCAGTGTTTGTATGACATGTTTTCCAGCAGACAAACATTCCAGGAGTACAGGAAGGTGTGATGGGAGTGATAATTACAATCACTCCAACAAATGCGAGAATGCCTGTAGTTTTGATCTATTTGGCAACTCTGCAGTGATCCATGGTTATGTGGTAAAATTGGGATATTGACAAGGTAGCATTGTGTGTAGTGGGTGTAACTGGTAAGGCTTCATCCTGGTGGATTGGCTCTGAAGCTTGTGTATTTTTAGCTGTAAAGGCTTTGTACACATGATGTTTCACTACTTGGTTTACATATCAAAATCCTTCTTTCATCTCTTTTCCTCAGTATAAACCTCCGCACGTTTTTGATCTTTCTATACTTTGGTTTCCTAAATCTTGGAATAATTTAGTAAGTTCAGTTTTCAAATTCTTGAATTTCACTTTATATTACCCTCCTACAAATGTTTTATGGATATTTTTGTCTCTGTGATTTCTCTACATTTCCAATGCTGTATTTTGCATATGTGGGATAAAATCATCTCTGTAATCTAAGTGAGGCTATAATAGTCCCCTATAGAGTGGAGAATATGAAAAGAATTGCAAATTCATAAACACAATGACTCCTATCAACAAATGATACACATAAGCTAGAATTTTAAAGGGAGAAGATAAAAGTTTAATGTAGTTTTGAAATTATGCTTTCTAGTGAGATAGTGGTGTAGATGTGTAGCTGTATAACTTAAGGTGTCCTGAAAATTCTTCTTCATTTGGATATATTGAGGGAACCGTAGGACTTATTTAAACTCAAGGACAACTGTTCTTGAATGCATTGTTTTTAAACACAAACCAAATTTAGTCTCACCTTAAACTCATGTCAACTGAGAGAAGATACTGTCACCATATATTTGAATCAACAAGAATTGCCCCAAGGATTATGACAATGAACATGTTATATGCCAGTCATAACCATTGTTAGGGATGATTTATGCCTGCCTCTGCCACATTTATATATTTTCAAATGAAGCACTTTCATCAAGTTAAAGAAAAAATAATAGTGCTTTACTATAATATATATGTAAGATATATATAAAATTATCTCTATTAATTTCGATAATTTTTAAACATTCTTGACTTGCCCCTTTCTTTCTTTTTGTGTTTTCATGACCAGTGGTTACACATTATTTTGGTGCTTGCATACTATAGGTGCTGTGCTTACAAAGATTTAAGCACCCCAGTTGTGTGCTCACATATACTTTTTGCTATGTCCCAGAGATTACACACTTTGTCATGACACCAGGAATCCCAAACAGCAGGATCAACAGAATTACACTGAAGTATTTTGTTTTATAAATAAAGTGTTTATAGATATGGCCAGGTATTTATATATATAACCAGGTTCATAAGTTATTTAAGTTTATACAATTCAACTACTCTGAGAAGATAATTAGAAAAATATATAATCCTTTCTTTGAGGATGATTATACCCAACAATGCACAGGGATTAATTTTAGCTTTGTGTTGGGCTTTGAAGTGTGGAAATGTGGATAAATCCTCACACCTTAAACCTAAGGGAAAGGGAAGTAGGTTTAGAACAGGACTGCTGTAGGAAATAATCCAAAGCAGGCTGGAGAGATATAAAACATGGGTCCAGTGGCCTTTCCACCACATGAAGGAAGAGGGAGAGAGAGAGAGGCCCCCCAGATTACAATATTTATTGGGATGATAGGGCTATCCTCATGGGTGGAGAATAGGTTGCATATACAGCCTATCTAAAAGTTCTTCCCACCCAAGTGTGTTTTTAACATGTAAAAGGGAAGGGACTGGAGAGATAGCATGGAGGTAAAGCATTTGCCTTTCATGCAGAAGGTCATCGGTTCGAATCCTGGCATCCCATATGGTCCCCCGTGCTTGCCAGGAGCAATTTCTGAGCATGGAGCCAGAATAACCCCTGAGCACTACCGGGTGTGACCCAAAAACCAAATATATATATATATATATATATATATATATATGCAAAAGGGAAGCCATAGAGGTTAAGGGTAAAGTCTGCTACTCTATACCAATTTAGGGTAAAGACTGACTACTCCAACATTGAGGAACCATATGCAATAGTGTGGATCAAACCAAGATTAGACACATGCAAGACAAGACCCTTACCCTCTACAAGATTACATAATCATTTTTTAGTCCTTTCATAAATATTGATACTACTGAAGGAGGCAATTTTTTGACTTTTATATCTTTATTTAAGCACCATGATTACAAACATGTTTGTAGTTGAGTTTCAGTCATAAAAAGAACACCCCTTTCACCAGTTCGGCATTCCCACCACCAATGCCCTCCTCTCAAATACCCCCTGCCTGTATTTGAGACATCGTTTTACTTCTTTCACTTATTAACATTGTCGTGATAGTTGTTGGTGTAGTAATTTCTCTAACTGCACTCACCACTCTTTGCGGTGAGCTTGGTATTGTGACCCAGTTCTTCAAGCTCTCAGATCTATTGTCTCTGAGAATTGTTACAATAATGTCTTATTTTTCTTAAAACCCATAGATGAGGAGCTGGAGCGGTAGCACAGCAGTAGAGCATTTGCCTTGCACATGGCTGACCCAGGACAAACCTGGGTTTGATCCCCAGCATCCCATATGGTCCCCGAAGACAGGAGTGATTTCTGAGCACTTAGTCAGGAGTACTCCCTGAGTATCACTGGTTGTGGTCCAACCCCCCCAAAAAAAAACCATAAATGAGTAAGATTATTCTGTGTCTATCTCCCTCTGACTTATTTCACTCAGCATAATAGTTCCCATGCCCATCCATGTATAGGAAAATTTCATGACTTCATTTTTTCTGATGGCTACATAGTATTCCATTGTGTATATGTGCCACCGTTTCTTTAGCCACTCATCTGTTGTTGGGCATCTGGGTTGTTTCCAGAATATGACTATTGTAAATAGCACTGCAATGAATATAAGTGGGCAGAAGGCATTTCTGTGTTGTGTTTTTGTGTTCCTATGGTATATCTTTAGGAGTAGTATAGCTAGATCATATGGGAGCTCCTGTCCAGTTTTTTCGAGGAGTCTCCATATTGTTTTCCATAAAGGCTGGACTAGATGGCATTCCCACCAGCAGTGATTGAGAGTAACTTTCTCTCCACATCCCTGCCAGCACTGTTTGTTCTTTGTGATGTGTGACAGTCTCTGTGACATGATATGGTGCCTGAAGAAGGCAATTAAATATTTAAGTAAAGACTGTTCCCTCTCCTTTACTATATAAATAAAATCTCTAGTAATTAGAGATAAATAAATACTTTATTGTCTCTTTCCTTAATTAAAGGTGTAGTTTATCTTATTCTTAAATTTTTAATTAAAAGGAAATGTTACCTTTTTGTTTGCAATATAAAATCTGCATGACATTCTATAGTGTTGCTATTGTTAAAGACACAGCAGACCTCATATGTGAATTGAACAGTAGGAATTTGTTAGTGTCAAATGAATGCAAAGCTGATCTTACTGAGATGAGACTTATTTTTAATCACTAACAATTTTGAATACTAAACTACCGAAAATAGCAATCATTTTCGAGTGCATTCGCTCTTAAGACTAATCAGGGAACCAGGTTAATAATAGCATATTTGTATTAATAACACAAACACCTGTATTTATTCATCAGAAATATTCAAAATTATATGCTAGTTGATGGGTGTCAAAAACTTAAAAAATACTTAATAGGTTATGTGGACAGTTTATTGCTATGAGTGAATTAACTACATATTCAACCGTTTTATTTAGATCTAGAAAGTGATATGGAAATTAAAAGAAAGGCTCCAAAGTCAAATTACCGAGATGCCAACCTTAGTTTCAATATCTATTAACTGTAAAATTCTAAACAAGTTAGTTTTCTGTATCTCAGTATCCTCATCTATTTAGAAAAATAATATCAAGAACAACAAAAACTATGATTTTCAACATTTACAGAGCTCTAGTTTGCACCAGATTTTGGAGAGAGAAAATAGAAATGAAATTCTTTATACATTTAACCGTCCCAATTACTTTATGTGATGAGCATTATTGTTTTTCCTCTCACACATAAGAAAATAAGGAAAGCAAGAAATAAGACAGCTTGCTTAAAGGTAAATAAGGTAGCTAAGAGTGAGAGCTTGACTTTAATTCAGGTTGTTTTATTTTAGGTCTGTCCTCAACTATTGTTGAGGAAAAATTAGAATTATCTAATTGTCTTTAATTCTGAAATAATTCCATATAAAACTATATGAGATAATATACATAAGCTTTTATTTTTATTAACATCTTTATTTAAGCAACTTGGTTCAAACATGTTTGTAGTTGGGTTTTAGTCATTAAAAATTACACCCTCCTTCACCAATGCAACCTTTCCACGACCAATTCCCCCATATACATAAACTTTAAAACCATTTTTTGTTTCTAGTAGCTATTTAGTATCAGTGATCCTTAATTACAGGTAGCAATTTGTGAAAGTTATTAACAATATTTCATATGTTGTTTTATGTGTTATGTTATTTAGTTTTCCACTGAAATTCTTACATCTTTTACTATTTCGTGGGTATGGTAATGTTAATTTGGATCAGTATATGCTAAAAGCATCCCTTTTTGTGATTTCTATAATATTCAAGAATGTGAAATCATCAAAGTGAATATTTATTCAATAATTTCTTTCCTATTTTTCACAAATACCTATTCATAAAAAAAAGTGCTTCCTGTATACAAGTCATACTTCTGGGGCACATTGCAATGTATAGAAAGCAAGAAATGTAAGACAACACTGGCTATGATAGTATTTACTTCCAGTAAATTATTTTCTCATTGACTAAATTCCAATTTAAGCCTCTAATCCTAGGAAACAGCGCCACTACCCAAATGGCAATCTTCCATTATTAAACACTGGGAACTGGGCCAATGCATTATTCGTAATCTATCTCACCAGCTTTTCCCTCACTACTTTAAGAAGAGGCACTCTAGCAACTCTGAAAATTGCATCTTAAAATGAGGCCTTTTGGGAAAGAATTTACTGACAACATTTTTTTTCCATGGTACATGAAGTGGTTTGGTTTTCCCCATGTCAATACATTCTACTACAATTTAGATGGAGAAAGACAAGAGAATTCCAAATTAGAAATGACTTTAAATTAACTCCTGAGAATGGAATTCAACTCTTCATCCTTTTTCTTTATAGCGTTTACTCTTGCACTTCTTTAAAGAGTTATTTTTAAATTCTACTACTATTCTATTTCTACTTTTTTTTTTTTTGGTTTTGGGTCACTCCTGACAGCACGAAGGGGTTACTCCTGGCTCTATGCTCAGAAATCACTCCTGGCAGGCTCGGGACCATAAGGGATGCTGGGGTTTGAAGCACTGTCCTTCTACATGCAAGGAAAATGCCCTACTTGAAGCATCCTATCTCTCCGGCCCTCTATTTCAAATCAAATTATTAGTTGTATTATTAAAAGATTTTTATATCATATTTTTCCCATGGCTATACAAGGAAAACATTTGAGCAGAATTCTTATTCAAAATATTTTTCTGTCACTTTATTATTTGAAAAGAAGTCAACAATCATGAAGAAATTTTATTCCCTAAAAATATGAGATAGCATACATGTGTTTATTCCACTGATCTAGTGATCACTCCTTAAGAGATGACAAGGAAGATCAGAAATTTGACTGTATCAACCATTTTTAAATTTTACACACAAATCAAATTTAACCCACAAAGAAATTAATTTCATTTAATTCACACAATTCTGACAGTTTGTTCAATCAAATCTAAATAGAGATTCAGAAAATCCATGTATCTGACCAATTTACGGAAGTCAACAGAGCCAGGGCAAGACCAGTTGTGCCCTAAGCCATAACCTTTGTCCTGCCCTTGAAAGTATTTTTGTGAAGATTGTTATCAAACTCTGCTGTTCAAAAGAGAAAATAATCTGAACTTCTTTTAGCAGAGTACACTGTGGTAAATATACATAATGTTAGATTAGCATGAATAATCATAGTTATATGTTTTTACATAACTCACCCAAAAAATTCCAAGAAGAACATTACATGAACAAAACTAAGATAAAAGAAAAGCAAGACAGCTCTTACATAATAGGTCACCAGCCATTTTAATTACAATAAAAGTGTCACATTGTTGTATAATGATTTGGAAAATATTTGTATTCATTTCTTAAAAGTGCAAAATGAAAAGCCTACAGATAATTTGTGTGACTAACAATTTCTCAAAAGAAACCAAATGACTTTCATATACATATGTATTTCCATATACATACAAACATTATCTACAGAAATTGTTAAATTTTTAAGATCTACTTGTCTCAAATAGGAGGTATATAAATGAGGGAAGAGTTTATATGTCTCATTAAATGGAGATAAAGGTATTTCCTCTCATTTTCTCTACATGATGCTCATAGAGATATTGGATTCAGAGTCCATAGATTTAATTTCCCATGCTCAAGCCCCAGACACTGGAATTTTAGTTGAGCATATCCTAAATTCTATATACCCTAGTTATGCACATTTTAAATTTTCCACCTGTGTTTGTGTTAGTCATATTCCTAAATGATCCATAACCACAATAGTTTTCAAACTTCATAATTAACTGAATTGTAATAGTGATCCTCCAGGCCTTTGAACATTGGATCTTATGGTTCATAACTAACAAAAATGATGTATAGAGACAGGAGTAAATTTTTTTATTCAGGGCCAATATATAATTCAGAGAACTGAAACACATTCCTACTTTTCAGGCAGAAAACTCAGCTTCCATCACAGTTAACAGATGGTTCAACAGGTTCCACCAGAAGCAAATATAAACATTGTTATCTAACATTGAAATTAATATACTCAACTTTACATGCTGTTTCTTGTGATTTCTGGACATAAAATATCCATCATTTCACTCTGCAAAAAAAATAAAGTAAGGATTTTTTTAATTCTATGTCCCTAAGTCAGAGAAGAAAGTATGAAACATTCAATTCTTCATCATTAAAGTATTTTTGAACTAGTAAACATAATTGATTTATTTTATCTATCAATGTATACTATTAATAGATCAACAGATTCATATATCAAAAGAATTGCCTTCTCTATCCCCTCTACTAGCACCACTAGGGGTAATCCTTATTTTTAAAAAGTCCAATAGATTTTATTGTGCCACATTCAAAAGCAGACCATACTTACACCTTTCTGTACTTCTAAAAGGTAAAGAGAACAATGTGACTTAACTGTTAATGATCTCTCATGCCCCCTCTATCAGCACCAATCTGTGTGATACTAAAGTTTCCAGATTACAGTTGAGGTGACTCAATGGTCCTTGTACCAGAAAGCCAGAGCAGACCTGTATCCTCAGGTTCTCACATTGAACTCTCCAGGACAGTGGACTGAGTATTGCTGGGATATTCACCCTCAGCTCCCTGAGCTCTGCTTGAGAGATTCCTAAAAAAAAAAAAAAAAAAAAAACACATCCTATGCCATGCCTCAATCATTACTAAATGCTCTTGTATTTATTCCCTTAATATTGAACAATGGGACTTATTAGTGTAACCAGAGGACATATATATTTATAGAGTTATATGACTATAATGTTATATATAATACAATTTAAATACAATAATATGAATAAAATATAAAACCTTCATAAATCCTCAGAGTTCAATTATATAATGATAGGAAGAGCTACCAGAACACTCACAAGCATCATTCATGTAGCTACATGTCATTTAAATGCAATTATCAACTTTTCCACCATCCAAGTGTCAATCTTCATGATGGGAAAATACTCAACCTTAAAACAATTGCTGGGTTGAACTTTGATCACCAATATCACAACTCTGAGAAAATTTGCTAAGGATCCTTGAGGTAATGAAGCGATTTTTAAAAATGGGTTGACTTCACCAATAGCCAAGACCTTTCTAATACCAGTTGGCTCACAATTTCAACTGACCATGCTTCTCACCTGAGAGTCATGAGAATAATTTGTTCTGAATCTTCTGGCTGACTCCCCACATAGAGTGAACATCAAATATTTTCAGCGATTGACATGTAAACAGTGCTTCATTCAGCTTGAGCTTCCAATGAAAGATCAATTCCATTTCTTTCATGTGTGTGTGTGTGTGTGTGTGTGTGTGTTTTGGGTCACACTCAGTGATGCTCAGAGATTACTCCTGGCTATGTGCTCAGAAATCACTCCTGGCTTGGGAGACCATATGGGACGCCAGGGGATCGAACTGCAGTCTGTCCTAGGCTACCACTTGCAAGGCAGACACCTTACCTCTAGCGCCACCGCTCTGGCCCTAATTCCATTTCTTTTAATGAGCTTATGGGCACTACCAAATTTTCCTCTCTGGGTACACAATTTAAGAAAAAAGAAAATGAAGATTTTAACTTTCTTTTTACCCATACCAGTTCAAGATTATGTTATCTTAAATTTGAGTCTATTGTCAAAGTCATTTTTTTTGCAGTGTTCTTATTTACTTAGATTAACTTGAAAAAGGAAAAAAGGAACAAATTTACTTTTAACTTGTTAGAATGGTAAAATACATAAAAAAGTACTTTCAAATGGGTGCTCCAAACTGAGTTGAGGTCCATTTGCAATTAATATTTATTCTCAACAACATTATACAAATGATCTCTCTATGCAGTCTCATATGAAATATGAATACCAGAAGTAATTTTTCCTTTTTTGATAAATGGTGACACCTATTTTTCATAGTGTAGAATCATGCCTAATAGAATTATACTATTTCCAACCATGTAAGGTGGAGCTTATCCATCATGTTGGAACAGAACCTTTTGAGTGCAGTGATGGACAAGAATAGCTGAAATGCATTTGTAGCCTATCTTTCCTGTTTCTTTTAGATAACTTATAAACATCCACATTTGTTAATGTGCTACTTCTCAATGCATTTTATAGAGCTATTTCAATGATATTGCAAATTATTCAGCAAAGATTTAGCTCTTAATATATGTTTAAAATTATTCACATTCAACTCCTCTTCACATCCACTGAAATTCACTATATTATCATTAAATTTGGGCATTTTTTCAATGGGATATGAATGAATATTTCTATAGTCATTAATAAATAATTCCTGTCATCCTTTCTCTAAATAATTATAGATTTGGTCAGACAGCTACTCCCACCAAAATTGTACAGGAAGCAAGGGTAATATTTGTCTTCCCTTATCTCTGTAAACTAATCTTGTTGTGAAAAATTATCAATGTGATGCTATATTTCATCTTGAGAGAAGACCAAGATTACTTCTTTCCTAAAACATTGTAACCCTTTCAAATTGTTTTTGTTCAAAACTGTTCTGCACCATCTTCATATTCAAAATTTTTCTTTAAAAATATTCAGAAGGGGGCCCAGGAGATAGCATGGAGGTAAGGCGTTTGCCTTTCATGCAAAAGGTCATCGGTTCGAATCCTGGTGCCCCATATGGTCCCCCGAGCCTGCCAGGAACAATTTCCAAAAACAAAACAAAAAAAATTCATTTTTGTTCCTGTTCTTTAAGGACCAACACTAGTATAAAAATATCACAGAATTTTCTGAACTCTTTTTCTCAACGAAACTCCTAGTAAGCTAACTCACTAAAATGAAAATCAAGAAAAGCTAAGAGAAACTAAAAAATGTGCTCATAAAGTGCACTAGAAATTTGATATCTTGTTTATATTTTTTGAAATCTCTCTGATGAAAATTTGAACTAAAATCTAACCAAGTATCCAGTATCAATTCTTCCTAAGTTGCTACTAGCAGCCAGTTTGGGTAAACAAACTGATTAAAAGATTATCTATCATGAGAGTTTCATTATCCTCTGCTGATTCACTTGGTTGGAATCAGATCACAGTTCCACTATTTCTGAATGGAATTAATATGGCTAGATTTATTTTAATTTTTACATTATACTGGTTTTACATATACAATCTAGTAGTATTATATTTGCATATATTGTGAAGTTGTCATCACAACAAATCTAGTTAACATCCAAGTCCATACAAGGCAGATTAAAGTTATCCAAAATTCAGACAGAAAATGCTTATGATTATTGTCCACTTGTTTGATGAGTAAAAAAAAAAATTCCTATCTTGGATGATGCCATTCGCAAACAACAGGAACCACAGAGATTCTCTGCTCCTCATTCTTTCTTAGCACTTTCTTGTCTGATTCAAGCATTTGTTAGCTACCATACCGTGCATTCACTTATTGCACTGATTACTGGGATACTCGTAATTGGTGCATTTATGACAATGTCGATGTTTGTTGTCAGTAGTCCACAGCCATATGTGCATTGGAGAAGACTAGGAAAAAGGTGAACCAGGCTGGAACTATTGAACAATTCAAGTCTTGAAGGCCAAGGCTGTGTATTCATAACTTGGAAGGAAACCATATCATAAAGGGAGTAACCAAAATATTGACTGTTTTGCTTGTGGTGATGTCTTAAAGATTAATCACCCAAATATAAATTTATGTATTATACAAAAATTTTACTAATTCAATTTCTTATTAATGTTTACATTAGATGTCATATCTCAAGACTGTATACAACCTTCTCTGGATTTTTCTGTTGGTCTGAGTATGTAGATTGTTTTCTGAAAGTATTAAGTCTTTTTGTCTTATGATCTGTGCAAATACCAAGATCTCTAATTACAGAGAACTAATTGTGTCAACCACAACTGAGCAGAATGTTTCCTGGCATCATAAAAGGACCTTGGGGTTAGATAATGAGCATGGCCGGAAACTGTAATCGTTCCCATGACAGTATGCATCAAGGGTGGAGAAACTCTGTACCTCTTAGGCCAAGGGAATTCCCCTTCTAATTTTCCCATTACTTACTGTGCCTATGCAAACACACACACACACACACACACACACACACACACACACACACACACACACACACACACACCTTGTCACACCAGCCCTCCACCCCTTATTTTTTCTTTTTCTCTTCCTCATTGTTGTAGTTGTTATTTATTGTTGCTGTTGTGGTTTTTGTCGCTGCTTTTTTCCTCCCCCCTTCTTCTTGTAAATTGATATTGACAGCTCCTAGACAGACTCCTCCCAGCTTTCTTTCTTTTTTTCTTCCCAACAGAACCACAGACCTTGAATCATACTTGTTTTGCCTCATAAATTGGGGAGTGGGGGGAGTGGATGGTACCAGAAGCAAACATTTGCATGAACATTGAGTGGAAGTAAAAATGATCAGACCTAAATACCAAACCCAAAGTCAACTACAACAGAATCATGATACCCAATCTACAAGTTATATACAAAAGGGACTTGTTACACTAGCAGTCCAGGGTACAAAGAGGGGAGGAGATGTATGCTGGTAACTCTGGTGGAAAGAGGACAACACTGGTTGTGGGAATGGCCCCAATTCACTGTCACTATGTACCTTAAATATAACTGTGAAAGATTTGTATTTCACAATTGTCAAAATAAAAATAAAATAAAAGAAGTTGAAGTGTGGAGAATGAAAAAAAAAGTATTTAGTCTTATTTCAAGTTTCCTGTGCTGCCTACCAAATCTTAAAATAGCAATGTTGAGAATTTTATTGTTTTCTTATGCAGAGGAAATGTTTGATTATGGAGATAGGATATTCTTCCCATAATCTAAATTTTCAACTCTGTTCTTCCTTTGTTCTTTCCCACAGAAAGTATTTCTTCTTAACTCCTAGATTTTTGGTATACAGACCTATGTCCTCTCCTAAAATATGTAACCTGTCACTGTTCAAGAAATTTGTGCCTGTTCTTATTTTTAATTGGTTATAATGTTTCTAATTTATCCTAACTCAAGCTTTTATCTGGAGAAGAAAATTTTTTAGGAATGAGAATGTTTCACCTAGACCAAAGGGTAGTTTAGTTTTTAATATATAACAAAGCAGAGTTCATTCCTGAAGAGTATAGAGAAATGTGCTTTTATAATTTTATATTCCATCCAGGTCCATTAAATTAAAAGGAAGATTGAAAGAGCTGTATGGAAAACAGTTAACGTTTCACCAAGTAATAGGGATCATGTTTCTGAAAGTTGGCTATTATGGCTGTTGTTAGATATAAAAAGATAATGTTTATGCTTGACAAGTGAAGTCAAAAGTTTGGAATAATTTATCTATGTGGGGAAAAATTAACCATTGTAAGTTAGCTAAGTTAAAATAAGTTTGAAGGACAAGTAGAAAATGGGGTGGGGTAGAATAGCATGATTAAATATGAATAGTTAAATATGCTTCTTTAATGTGGATTCTTTCTGTTTCACTTAAAGAAGTCAACTATTAAAAGCATTCCAAGAAGACACAGATATGAATGAACATAAACATAGATACCCGTACTGGCATTTGTACCACAGGTTTGCAGTTTATTAGGTTTAATTTTCTTCTTGAGATGTCTAATAATTTTTTATCCTGAAAGACTTTGTTGATCATGATGCTTGATCTATTTAGGATCTTGCATTTTTTATGCATCATATGTATATATATATATATGTGTGTGTGTGTGTGTGTGTGTATCATATATATCTCAAAACTTCTCCTAAACCACATTCTATTTTTATACTTTATTTAAAGAAAATATGTTAATAATAAGTCAAACATGGGGCCCGGGAGATAGCATGGAGGTAAGGCGTTTGCCTTTCACGCAAAAGGTCATCGGTTCGAATCCCGGTGCCCCATATGGTCCCCCGTGCCTGCCAGGAGCAATTTCTGAGCACGGAGCCAGGAGTAACCCCTGAACACTGCCGGGTGTGACCCCCCCCCCCAAAAAAAAAAGTCAAACATAGTTGACTTATTTGGCCACATACATTTGTTTCCAGATAAGTGAGAGTAAAATTATTTTTTAAAAAGAATGGAAAAAAGAAAGAGGAAGGGAGCATTTCTTTTAGCTTTTTTGGGGGGGGGGCACATCCGGTGACGCACAGGGTTTACACCTGGCTATGCACTCAGAAATCGCTCCTGGCTTGGGGAACCATATGGGATACTGTGGTCCATACTAAGTCAGCGCATGAAAGGCAAATGCCCTGCCACTTGCGCCACCACTCTGGCCCACAAAGAAAGTTGTTTTTTTTTTTTTTAAAGGAAGTAATAAAGAACTATAGTGGCAAGCACATTTGTAAAACGTATTAGTTTTTTTTTTTCAACTAAGTCATTAATACAATGGCAGAAGATTTAGTAAGCTCTTGTTAGCTGTCCACTCTGTTAAGTTGGTGTGTTCCTCTAGGGATGACAGCATCAATCAAATGAAGTTGTCCAGAAATTCAGTGCACTGTTACTGACACTGTGGCTTTTAGGGGGATATTCTTATCTCACAGACTTTCCAGAAGAAGGAAAATATGGGAAGGGGGGAGAGTAGAGGAAGGATATCTGCACTTACTCCAAAATGCACTGGCTATATCAGCCCAAATATCAGTGTACATGAAGTTTGGTCAGATTGGTGTCCTCAAAGAGATAATAGAGAAGTGCTGAAGTAGAGCCATTGTAAAATGGTGATTCTGAGTGATGAATGTAGTAGGCATGGCTTCCGGAGAGTAGGGCTTGGCTCAACCTCTCTTTCTGAGATGGTCATATTTCTGCTGGCCAGTGTACCCAAGATTTTTCATAGAAATTTTTCCATTTTTCCATTGTTTCAAAAGGCATTCAAATATTTATAAAGTATATTTTTATTATTCTTGGAATGGAATTATGTTAATAATGTTGGAAACATAACAAAATATCTTAGCCTCTTACACCAAATCTAAATATAATTCTAAACTTTAAATTACACCATTGCTGAATTCTAAACCTAAGTTCTTATTTTTTTTCTTCATTGACCACACTCAGTGATATTCAGGCATTGCTTCTGACTCTGCATTCAGAAATCACTCCTGGCAGGCTTGGAGGACTCTATGAAATGACAGAATTAATCCTAGCCTCAGCCAAGTGCAAGGCAAATGCCCTACCCACTGTGCTATCATTAGTTTCCTAAGTCCATTTGTAATGGTTAGTTTTCAGCTTGAGCTAAATTTATCTCAAGTTTTAGAGTAAAATTACCAAATTCCATCATCTTTACAATTCCTTTTATCATTTTGAATGTTATTTTCCATCATTAAAAATTTTCTAATTATCCAAGTTCTTGAATACCTTCCTTAGAAATCTTTAAATTTGGGGCCAGAGAGCTAGCACAGTGGTAAGGCATTTGCCTTGCATGTGACTTACCTGGGACGTACCTAGGTTCGAATTCCGACATCCCATATGGTCCTCTGATCCTGTCAGGAATGATTTCTGAGCGCAGAGCCAGGAGTAACTCCAGGGAGATGCAGACTGTAAACAAAAAAAAAAAAGAAACTTTTATTTCTTCAGATAACTCAATGTCATTTTAAGTCAAAAGTCATAGACTTGGGTATTATATCTAGGTTTTAAGTTACAGAATCATGCTCTGTCATCGCTCCTACTTTTTTGTTTCTTCTGAAAATCCTCTAGTTACTACTGAATGTAATAAATGCTTATTAACAACTTTCCAGTAAGCTGGTCCCATGAATTCCTTTATTTTTCCATTACATAATTACTTTTGAATACTTAGTGATAATGTGGTGAGACAGTGTCCAAGACTTTAGATATACCAGTTGAGTGAAACAAACTTCATCTATGTTCTCATAGGTCTTGTAATTTGATGAAAAACATACTTAATGAGAGCTTTTCCTAACATGCACTTTATGTTAATTATGCATGTATTTGTTTTATGCATGTATTTGCTTTTAAATGATAATTATCATTTTCCCACAAAGGCTTCAGCCTGATTTGTAGCCAACTGGGTATAAATCAAGATTTTCTTCTGTGAGTAGCAATTTCAATTGGCAAGTAATGAGTCACAGTTCTATTTTCCACTACTCAAACAAAAGCAAATTTTTTCTGTAAAGAAAATAAAAAGAGGAAGTATGCTAATAGTAAGAATAACTACACAGGGATATGGCTCAAATACTAAAGCATGCATCTTGTGTGAGTATGCCCCTATGCCATCTTCTGTTGTTTGGTGCCTCCTCCAGCACTGCTGAAAGTGGACCTCACAAGAGCAACAATAAAAAGCAGTAAGAAGAGCTAAAATAGACAGCACAACAAAAGCCTATCTATAATCTTTGTTCATATAGAGTTTTCATTTGAGGATGAAGGGGATTGAGTTTCAGTGTAGCTGAGATGCTGTCAGAACTATACCCAGAAGTGCTAGAAGGTATTTTACTGTAACCATAGGCCTGTCTAAACTAAGGTGTCTTTTTGCCAGACAATTCAGTCTAATACTAGTGCTGTGTTGAAGATAAAAATGTATGGGGCTAGGGAGATCATGCCAAGTTTAGGGTGCATGTCTTGCATGTACCTGACCAGAGTTTGATCCCAAGCACAAAGTGGCTTACAGAGGAGCAGCACTTGCTGTAGCCCTGGAGAAACTTGAGCACCACTAAGATGGACTTACTGGTTCCACTTCCACAAAACCAAGAAAAGCCACACCCACAGCCCATATCACTGAACCACCATCAGAGTTGCAAGAATTTATCTGTAGGAGTGGCCCATAGACACCCTCAGCACTGCTTAGGAAACCCCTGTCCAGTGACTAAAACTTAAATAACAAGTAAATTTGAGGAGGAGTATTGGGAATGAAAAAAGAATTGGAGGAGGAGATTTAACAGAGGTTAAAGAGATGAACAGGGAGTTAAATAAAACATGGAAATGGAAAAAAATTTTTTTGGTTTTTGAGTCACACCCTGCAGCGATCAGGGGTTACTCCTCTCTCCACACTCAGAAATCGCTCCTGGCAGTCTCGGGGGACCATATGGGATGGGGGAGTTTGAACCACCATTCTTCTGCATGCAAGGCAAATATCTTACTTCCATGTTATCTCTCCTGCCTCTAAAACGTGGTAATTTGGCAGCAAGTTGGAAACTAGTACAGAACAAAACATTATTTTAGGTTATTTTTCACAGACAGTTCCATGATTTTTCATTTCTTTATTTTTTGCTTCAACATATCCCTTCATAAAATCATTGCTAAGATGAATCTGCTTACCATTCTTATCATTGTATAGTCTGTATGATTGTGAATATTATATTTAAATTTGAAACATATGTGATGACAGAACACATATAAATCATCGAAAGGCCTTCTGAATTATTCAGTTTATTCTTCTTGGAGTTAGTACAAAAAGTCAAAGTCTTGATTAAATAAAAAAAATGAACAACTAGAGTCCTTTGATGTATTTTATCTTTAAAATCCTTTTGTATTTTAATTGCTTTAAATGTTGCCAAAATTCATGTTCACTCTAATCTATTACAAGAGTAAGAATTTGTAGACCTCTAATGAAAAGAATAAGAGGCCTATCATATATTGGTGATCTAATCCCACTTTTAACTGATTGGGTTGTCTCAGAAGTAATGCAGATTGATATAGAGGGAACTAGAATCAGACTTAAATAGTGTCTCAGACTTTGATGCAATCGTTTTCTTTTGTACTTTCAAAGAATTGTGATGCACCAAAATAGATACTTTAAGGTTATATATTTAAAGACATGAAAAAAACAGTTATAATAATTAAGTCAACTTTAATAATAATAGCTTTAATAATAATAATGATAATTTTAATAAGCAACTTTAAGTGATAATTTCTTTTCATTATAGTCCCTGCACCCAGCAATTTTCTGGGGTGATCAGTGAGTGTCCTACTCCAAGTGTTATTTAGGTGGTGGTAGGGATCTAACTCAAGATCTTAAGCAAACTAAACTTAAGGTCCTCCTTTTCAAACTGTCCTCCCATCCCCTAAAGTACAGAATTCTATCATTCTATGTCACCACTTAATAGAAATTTTTATTGTTTTTGTTTTGCAAAGTACATAAAAAAGGTATGAGACTAATACATTTGAAAACACACCCATGTTGTATGCTGATTTCATTCTCTTTGCTAAATCTTTTCATGCATTCATAGTTTCACTTAATACTTAGCAATATTAAATTACAATGGTAATATTTTTTTTTTGGATTTTGGGCCACACCTGGTGATGCTCAGGGGTTACTCCTTGCTATGCGCTCAGAAATCTCTCCTGGCTTGTGGGAATATATGGGACACCAGGGGATGGAGCTGCTGTCTGTCTTAGGTCAACTGCCTGCAAGGCATGCCCTACTGCTGCGCCATCACTCTGGCCTCAATAATGACAATTTTTTATAGATATAAAGTCAAGGAGGATTAGAGAGGTTCTCAAAATCCTCAAATCTAGTGAGATCAGATAAGACCCAAAACAGGACCAAATCATTCAGCAGTGTCATCAGTAATTTTTGTCTCACCCTTGTTCATACATTAATACATTTTCAAGAATATAAAGTATAATTTAGCAATATCTTAAAAATGATTCATTGTAATTTTTAATAACAATTACTTAATTTAAGCACATGATTACAAAATTGTTCATGATTGAATTTCAGTCATACAATGGACCCCACCCTTCACCAGTGCACATTCCCTACCACCAATGGGACACCAAATGGGAGTTTCCCTCTTACCCTTCTGTCTACCTCTAAGACAGACATTTTACTTCTCTGTCTCTCTGTCTCTGTGTCTTTCTGTTTATACCTTTCTCTCATCTTCCCTTTTATGGCACTGTGGTTTACAGTATTGTTAATGAAAGGAGACCATGCATATTCCCTTTATCACCTTTCAGCACTTAGTTTTTGTTCAGAGTAATTAGTTCCAGCAATTATTGTCATAGTGGACCCTTCACTACTGTAATTGCTCTCCCTGTTTTCTGTGGCAAGACCCTCATCTCTTCAACAAGTGGGTTGGAAAAACTGGTCAACTACATTCAAAATGGTGAACTCAGACTTCTCTTTAACACCATGCACAAAGGTCAAATCAAAATGGATTAAAGTTCTTGTTATCAGACCTGAAACCATAAGATACATAGAAGAAAATGTAGGCACAGCACTATATGATAATGAAACTAAAGTCATCTTCAAGGATGAAACATCACTAGGCAAGCCAAGTGGAAGCAAAAGTAAACTAATGGGACTACATTAAACTGAGCATTTCAAAGGAAATGATGACTACGATACAAAAACTACCCACAGAATGGGGGAAACTATTCACCCAATACACAATGGATAAGAAATTAATATCATTGTAATTTTTGACACAGAGAAGAAGTTGTTTTATTTTTTGAAAATTGTAGAAATACCTGTGGTGCAAGGGAAGAGGTAAATGATACTGGAGAGCACATTCAAGGCTTTTCACATGCTGGCAATGCACCATACCACTTATATTCAAGCCCTTATTTTCATGATTTTTAAGCTTTAAATTTTTTTTCTTATCAAAAACTCTTTTATGGAAAACCTATGTATTAAATAAATAAGAACATAAATTATTAATGCTAAAGTAAGTTGCAAGGCAAAACTGACCTTTTTGCTTTCCCCTTCTCCCACCAAGAGGAACTGAGCTTTCAATAATATCAAATGTTATAATGTTTAATAAAATGTGCACCTTATGACTGAAACCCAATTATGAGCATCTTTGTAATCATGATCTTAAATAAATATATTATTTTAAAAATAAAATTACTGTTGTTCAAAAATAAAAAAATTTCTTAAGAGCCAGTTTGCACAAAAGCAAGTGTTGGAAGCACTTGCTGGTCAAACTCACTGGCATGGTACTAGGCCTAAAAACTTACTGCAACTTCACAGTGTGATTTTAACACTTTGAATCATGGATCTTAATTTTTTGATTATCCACTCTGTACTTTCTCTTCTGTCCAAGGATCTGAGTTCTCTAAGCTTTGAAATGTGACTATCTTGACCTAAAATAATGCTGTCAACTTTGAAAGATTTTTTTTAAATACCAAAATTAAGATCTCACTCCCAAAGTGTCCTCATAGACCTTGAATGTGGAGCTTTTTTTTTTCCAGATTTCATAGATTAATGCCAAGGTGCACTTAGAATGAATAAACTCTTCATTTCCAAATTGATTGTTTCTTGTTATTTAAATTGATGTCCCAATATCATGCCCTAACATGTTGTCTTAACAAAGACATTGTTCAACATCTCAGAAATTTTGCCCCAGCACATCAGAAGTTTAGGATAGTTCATTATAATAAAATTTCACACTCCTAGTAACCTTTTTATTTATGCTCTAAATTTAATCAACACAATTTTTCTTTTCTACAGAAAACCTGATTGAATTCTTGATTATTTAAAACATTTCCCAGGAAAAGACTTTATACTTATTCTCATCTTTCTTTTTCAGATTATTGTGTTGTTTTTCTACCAGTCATTCTTAAATGTTATCTCAAAAATATTGGAAGGGGAAGCTACAGGCTTTAGTACACACCTAAGTTTTGGAGAGCTTTATCACTTGATAAAGAAAACTGTATTGAGGGGTAAAGCTCAAAATAAGATAAAATATATATTGGAAAGGAAAATTCAGTGCCCTCTTTGATAATAAATCTCAGTAGAATCCTTAGGGCCTTTTAAACTAAAATTTGTGCTAATAATTAGTCCTAAAGCCAAATATAGTGAATACCTGACTCACAATAGGAACTGTATTTTTTGTCACAATAAAAGCATTCCATTTAGTCACTGCAATGTTGCAAGCTAAATAGTGGTATAAGATTATGGTGACCTCATGAACTTCATACTACCTATACAAGAGAACAAGTTGAACATAAAGTAAAACACAAGAGTAATTAAAATATTGAGTATCCTCCCATCCGAAATTTACCACTTCATTATATTAGTGATCTATTCGAAATATTTATACCATTGTATAATTGTGTGATTTATACCAATTTAGTAATTGGCTCAAGGAATCTACTTCATAATATCTACATAGTAGAAGATAAAAACTATAGTTACTTTCTTTTGATAAGCACTCTTTTTAATGTGAAGTATAATATCCTGCCACTATAGCCCCATAAATCCATTCCACACTCCATCTCAACATATCCACAGGCATGAATAGAGCTCTTGTAGCTCTCTACACTTTCTAGACCCTCACATATAAAGTGTATGTAAGCTATTAAAGTCTTTGAACAATGGGTTTTTTTAATATTTTATGTTGATATATTAAGGTACAATAAAGTGTAAAATTCACATGAAAGTTCACTCACATGGCACACAATAAACATATGTTTACTTGCAGGAACCTACTTTAAAATTGAGAATCAGGCAATAATTTCTTTTTTTATGAATATCAGGTAATAATTTCATTGACATTATTAGTTTCCCTAATTGGCACTGTAGGAACAAGATTTTTTACATTTTCAAAGTACAAAATGCTATTTGAAAACTAGAAACATTAAGAAATATACTGTTTCTATAACATAACTAGGTCATATTTTACTAATAACAACAATGAGTATAAAGCTTTGTGGATGGTTATATGTATACTGTTTACTGTACTTATAGTAAAGGGAAAGATTTATAAATTGTTTGACCTCTTTTCTCTTGTATATTTCTGAATTTTGTTTTAATATTTAAGATGCTACCAACCAGCTTTGATATCTCTCTTTAAAAATGTGAGCTTTAAATCAGATTTGTTGCTGTGTAGGAGAAACTTAGTTTATTCATCTTTGGCTTGTTTTGTGGCAGAGCTGATATCAATAAGAAGAAAATAATACATTTAGCTTTCAGGCGAGGTCTGGACAATAATGATCCTGCAAATCAGAGGTAAAGAATTTTACCAGAGGCTCTTGGATCTCATTTTTGCTTTTTCATATTTGCTATTATATTACATTTATATGCATAAACTTGATGCTAACATTCATATATAGGCAAGAAAAAGAAGATGCTTTCAAGTTGCTATAGTTAAGGAAGTTCAAGGAACACTTTAAGAAATATAGCTTCTAATCAAGGTCAGGTTTCCACAGTTTTAGAAAATATGTAGATAAATAGATTTTCTACAAAAGAAAAGCTGAACATGCTTAATTGATTTTAGATTTATGATACCTGTTAAAGATATTGTTAAAATATTTTAGGAAGCATGGTTTAGTACATAGTTTTAAGCATATTTAAGTCTACAGAATTATAAGCAATATTATTTTTGCTACCTAATGTACTGAATAGTGCTAAAACTCAGAAATTTTGAAAACATAAGTCTTAGGCATAATGAGAAAAATAAATAACACTATAAATAACACTGTCTTGTTTACAATTTATAACACAAAGAAATCATTTTATCATTTTTTAAATTATTTAGGGGAAAGTCAAAATGAAATTGTTGGTAAATATGAATTTATTTATAAATGGAGACCTAGGAGATTAACAATAAAATGCATATCTAATGGAGAGTATATTGATTGTGTTTGATTTTTTTATTTTTGGTTTTCAGACCACACCTGTTTGATGCTCAGGGGTTACTCCTGGCTAAGCGCTCAGAAATTGCCCCTGGCTTGGGGGGACCATATGGGTCAACGGGGGATCGAACCATGGTCCTTCCTTGGCTAGCGCTCTCAAGGCAGACACTTTACCTCTAGCGCCACGTCACCGGTCCCTGTGTTTGATTTTTTAATCTAAACTTTAGTCAATAAAATTTTACGTTCAACACTAAAATAAGAAACATATGGCCTATGATGACAATATGGCAGGTCAATGCTAGCCTTGCAAGCAGCTGATCAGAGTTTGATTTCCAGAATCCTACATTGTTTCATGAGCAACTCCAGGAATGATCTTTAAGTGCAGAACAAGGAATAAGCTCTGAGCCCCACCTGATGAGGCCCAAAATTCAAAAGTAAATTAATTACAAAATAAGCAAATATAGTATAGAGTAATTTTGTACTGCTAATGATAGTCTAGGTTTGGATAAAAATGTATTATTGTGTAATGTCCAACTACTATCAACAACTATTTGTATTTTAAACTTTACTGAAGAAAAAGCAAAATATATATTATATACCTAAAAGAAGAAATAAAGCTCATTTTTGAACTTACCTTTTTCTAGGAGGAGAAAAAAAGATGTTTGTAGCTGGTTGCATTTAAATAACTAGAGATATTTTCAAATATGTTCAGTCAATTTTTTCTGGAAACTTTGGGTGTTAATTTTTTTCTTTTTCTTACTTATTTTTAAATTTTTATTGTAGTCAAAGTGAATTACAAATCTTTCACAGTAATATTTAAGGCACATAGTGATCATGAATAAAGGGCATTCCCACCACCAGTATTATCCTCCCTCTACCCCTATTCCCAGCATGTATCCCACTTCTCCCTCCTTTACCCCTCTCCCCGTAATGCTAGTGTAACTGTTCCCCCTTGTACAGCTTGTTGTACACTGGGTATCGATTCTGTTGTTTTTGACTTTGGATTTGGTATTCAAGTCTGATCATTTTGTTTTAATTTTTATTTTGATCATATTGGCTTACATATCTTTCACAGTAGTATTTTAGGTACATATAACATTGTACATTTGGTGATGGGGAATACCCATCACCAAATTTGTCCTCCCCCCATTCCCTTCCCTTCCTGCAACCATATCCTCCACCATCACCCCCGGGCTGCTAGAGTAGGTGATCCCCTCTTAATTTAGCTTACTATTAGTAATCATATATCTGTTTGATCCTGGTATCCTCCCTTGTTTCCCCCTCTGCTTGAGAGGTGGAGCTCGATAATTCGAGTTATGTGGTTTTGCTTGAAGGAAAGAAAAACAAGAGAATGAAGTAAAAAATAAGAAAAAATAAAAAAATAACTTAAAATAAAATAAATCAAATAAGCTGAAAATGGCAGAGTTCTTCTAGAGGCCTTCAACCTCAGTTTGAGCACACAGACACAGACCAGATTCAGCAATAGTCACTACTCACATTTTAGAGTAAACCAAAGCACTGCAAGTGTAGATAGGTGAAAGATCATTGCTGGCAAATTAAAGAGTCTCGTGGTGAGCTTGTCTTTTAAAGAAATAAAAATGTATAAGAAAAAAAAACACACACACACGCTGAGGTAAGGAAAGGGAAACTCAAGTTATACTAAATTATTAACTTTGGAGGGGATAAAATGCATGCAATGATTGTGGAACAATTTGACTTTCTAAATTATACACTACTGTATTATTTTATGCTTGTTTTTACAGTGTTATATTCTATAATAGAATGATTTGTAGTTATACTCAGATTATTCTACCTAAAATTTACGAAGGTTAAGCTAAAAATGCATAATAGATGTTACTTGCATAATTTATTTACATGTGTGCATACCTGCATAATATAGATAAATGGGCTTTCTAATGAATTGAAGCACTAAGTTTTTTAACTTTTAAAGGACCTGTTGTTTATTCATTTCTTAAATGTTTCTAGTTTAAGGAGTGAGAATAAATGTGGTCTCTTACTAAGTTTCCCTTTTGAGTGGTCAACCAATTAGTATATGCTAAATTCGTACCTGAAACTAGGTTGAGAATTAAACTACAAATAGCCAACCTATGCCTCCTAACTATAGTGAACCTTCCTTAATAACTTTTTGCTGTTTCTGATTTTCACTAAGTTTTTTCAGTGGGTACATTGTTTTTATAATAGAAAATTCAGATATTTGGGGCTAGAGTGGTGGCACAGGTGGTAGGGTGTTTGCCTTGCAAGTGCTAACCTAGGACGAATTGTGGTTCGGTTCCCACGGCGTCCCATATAGTCCCCCAAGCCAGGGGTGATTTCTGAGAGCATAGCCAGAATTAACCCCTACATGTCACAAGGTGTGGCCCAAAAACAAACAAAAAAAAATTAAGGTATTTCTTAATATCTAGTAAATTATTCCTAAAATAGTAAAGAAACATACTTTTTTTTGAAATATAAATAAGTCATTGAACTAAAAGACTTCTAAGCAGAAGAGACATTCTCAGCTTAGGCAATAATTTTCCAATAATTTTCCAATTCCCCAAGAGAGTTTTTTTATTGTTGTTTGTTTTTTGTTTTTTGGTCACACCCAATGTTTCTCAAGGTTTACTCCTGGCTCTGCGCTTACAAATCGCTCCTGGCTTGGGGAACCATATGGGACATCGGGGGATAGAACCATGGTCTTAGGCTAGCTACAGCAAGGCAGATGCCTCCCCAAGAGAATATGTTTAAGGAAAAAACTTTAATTGGGGACTATATACATATACATATATATGTATATTTCTTATTGGGTGTACATAAATGCTACACATATATGTGATGCAAAGCATAAGCATAGTACAGACATAACAAGTAAAAATGTTATAAATAACTAAAATGTTAGTATTTTAGTAAAACAGTAGCAACAGTTGTATGGCTCAATAGTTTATAAACTGATGATTTAGCATCATTATTAATTACCTTTCTTTATTTGAATATAAAGTTGCCAGATGTGTTAATTTTGCTCTCATTCCATCCTTTTTTTCTGGCCTCCTTTACATAGGTCATTGCATTCTCTATCTTGCCTTCTAAAGGTCACTAACAGACTGTTTACTTTTTTGGTTCTTACCTGCTGATTCATTTCTTGTTTGAAAAATTCTCAGGCATCTGATATATAAGTCTATGTATCTGTGTTGAATTCAGTCTGAATTCCCTGAATTCAGTCTCAGGGAAATGAAATTATACTTTTGTGACTATTTAATTTCCTTCATCTTCTGCTAATCTTGTTGTAAAGAGCATCTAGAGAATATTAGACTTTCAGGATTCTGAGAATGCACTGATTGGGAACTTTTGTTGATCTGATGTCATTGCTGTCTTAACTGGCTGACTTTGGAAAGGCAGCATAAAAAAGGGTGTTTCCCTTGCATGCAGAAGGACGGTGGTTCGAATCCCAGCATCCCATATGGTCCCCCGAGCCTGCCAGGAGCGATTTCTGATTGTGGAGCCAGGAGTAACCCCTGAGCAATGCCGGGTGTGACCCAAAAACCAAAATAAGAAAGGAAAAAGAAACTAGGTTTGGGACAAATGGTTTCAAGAAAATATCCCTGTCCAAATTCATACATTCTTTTTTCTCTTTTGTATCCTATATTTTATTTTTGTTGCCCTGTTTATAGATCAACATACCTATCAAATTCTAAGAATTGCAAGTACAAAACTTGAGTGACTGTACAGCATATGTTGTTGTCTCCATAAGCTGAAAATAGAAACTTGCCATGGATTTTCACCACATGCAATTTTAGTAATGCCAAATTAGACTTTATAGAAGATTATAAATATGTTCTAATGAGTTTTGTGTAGAAAATGAAAATTTAATTAAATAAATTAAATTAAAAATAATATAAACAGGAGTTATTGTTTGTTAAAGCTTTTCCATGATAGCAAAGGCTGAACTATCTTCCTTGCTACAGGGAAAGATAATTCTCTAACCATGACATTTGTTATAACCTGTATCTCAGCAAATGTTCCTTAGTCTGAATACAAACTTCCCTACCAAAAAGCTAGTTTTCAGATCTTTCCTTTTCTTTTTGTTTTTTTGGTTTTTTGGTTTTTTGGTTCTTTTGACCACACCCAGTGACACTCAGGAGTTACTCTTGGCTATGCGCTCAGAAGTCGCTCCTGGCTTGGGGGACCATATGGGAACCGGGGGATCGAACCGCGGTTCGTCCTAGGCTAGTGTAGGCAAGGCAGGCACCTTACCTCCAGTGCCACTGCCCGGCCCCAGATCTTTCCTTTTCTAAATCAAATGTGAAATACAAGCATAGTTCTGGGAAAGAAAATACAGGGGTAAGACATATCCATATCACTTGCCTAATATCTATGTCACCGGGGTTCTATATCTGGCACAATACTAGGAGTTATCTCTAGTTATCTGTATCTCATAGTGTTAGACTTAATCATCACTGAATGCAGCTCAAAAGAGAAAAAAAGAAATGCTGTCCAATAAAATCTTACATTTTCTGTTCATTAGCTAAATGTGAATTTCTATTATCAAATATTATATTTAATTAACACAAGTTAATGAATAATAACTGAACTTAACTTGTTTAAGATCTGGTAAATGCCTAATATCTGCCTGATGCTGATAGATGTGCACTTAAATTTTACAAAAGCAAACCAAAGGCAACTATCAAGATTTTAGAATTAGTTCACAAGATTATGTTTTTATATAATACCTTTATACCAGACACAAATTCGACCTATATATAACAGAAGTCATATTTCTCATTTAAAAAGTAAGGAAACAAATTCTTTGAGAAGATCAGAGATTTGACAAGGGTACTGAATGAAACAGATTCTGTAGATAAACAGAACTAATTGGAGAATAAAATCTTATTAGGAAGAAACAAATGGCAAATAAAAAAGCAACAGAACTAATTTAGTGAAAGCTGGAAGACCCTTGGAATGTCAGTGTGGAAAACAGCCACTATGGTAGTAGACGTGGTGTTGGAACAATAAGTGCAGGAAACTATCATTTAAAGTATTATAATTGGGCAGGAGCATTATTAGAAGAGAAGAGAAATCCCCTTACACGAAATTCTTGGATTCAATCCCTAGCACCGCATATGGTCCCTATAGGAGTGGCCCCTAAGTATGAAACTAGGAGTAAGCACTGAGCACATCCAAGTGTGATCCAAAGCTTAAAAGAACATGTAATAAATTAAAGTGCCCCAATAAAAAGAGAAACCATTATATATCGTGCATATAATTTAAGGAATGATATATGTGTGTATATAGTTTGAGGAATGAACCAAATCCTCAAAATCAGCATGTATAACATAGTAAAATATAAATATATATATATATATATATATATATAATGAATTGGATTTTACAATTAAGAAAAGTAAGTCCATGATCTACACTGGAGAGACAGGAAAGATCATTAAGTCTTATGGTCTACAATGGAGATTCACTTCAGTTCAAACATGAGTACCAATAAAGTCTGATGGTATAAATCCCAGCATAGAAGAAGGAGTCAATATGATGAAATTGATTAAATGTCCATCAAACAATGAGACAGAAAGAAGGAGGAAAATTCTCCATATTCTCCACCAGTTCTGAGTGCTGGTCACCAACTTTAGAGAAACAATAGTTTTACTGAGTTCACCCACTCAAGTGCTAGTCTCATGTGGAAACAATCGGGCAGACATGTTCAGATATTAACCTTAATCTGAAACCCTGTGACCAGTCAAGTTGACTCAGAAACTGGTCAGCACAAATTTCAAGCTACAAGATAATAAAGCTAAACTAAAACCCAGATTTTCTCATGTCTAATCAATGTTTATTCCACAAAATATAGCAGTCTGACCAAGGTGAAAAGGATATACTTTGGGGAGCCGGAGAGACAGCACAGCTGTAGGGCGTTTGCCTTGTATGCAGCTGATCAAGACAGATGGTGGTTCAAATCTTGGCATCCCATAAGGTCCCCGAGCCTGCCAGTAGCAATTACTGAGCTCAGAGCTAGGAGTAACCCCTGAGTGCCACCGGGTGTGACCCAAAATAACAAAACAAAACAAAAAAACAAAAACAAAAACAAAAAAAGAATGCACTTTGGAAAACAAAAGAAAATAAGAACCAATGATACATTGGTGGCCCTTCTTCAACTTACTACGCTAATTAATAACTTGTATAACTATATAATAGATTACTGTGTCTCATAGTCATCATGTGAATGAGATAATGATTTTTAGGTAAAAAGAAATTTCCAATTTTGAAAGAATTTTTCTTTCATTTATTGTAAAGAAAAATTTCAAGCCTTAGAATTTACAGTACTTTTTATAAAGGATTTTTTTCAAGCAATTGAATGAGAAGTATTCATAGGTGCATTTTAAAATGATATACATATATACTTGTAAAAAGCATTTACTTTTCTTCGGGGAGCAATAACAAAGTTGGTAGGGTACTTTTCTTCCACTTGTTTGATTCCTGGCACCTATACAGTTTCTGAGAAGTGGCCGAAAGTGATCAATATGTACAGATTCAGGAATAAACACTGAGTACATCGAGTTGTGGAAACAAAAAAACAAAAACAAAAAAACCCTTTCTTTACTTTTAATTAAATAAAAGATGAGAATTTTAGAGATATTCATCAAAGATTAAATTATTATTAAAAAGTATTTTTAAATTTGAGAACACTAATTACCTTTTCTCTGTACCTCACTCATAGAGAAATACTTCAGAAAAGTTTTCAAGCTCTTAGAGAATGTTGGATAATGGAAAAGTTGCCTGACAATTATTATAGATAATAGTACCTGTTAAATTTCTACTGTCAATTATGATCTCTCACCAAGTAAGATTTAAAAAAATCAAATACTCTTCTGACTGAATGATTTTTCTCTAATATAAATTAAAAAATAGAAGAATATAAAAAGAAACTTTTTTCTTTACTTCTCAATAACAAAATAGTTTTGAATTTATATCAAAGAACTCAAATTGCCTGACATCACAATGTCTGCATCAATCTGCTCTTTAATATTTTATGGAGGGAAAATCTTTCTGTGTTATTCATAATTTTCCTATTTTTAAGCATTTATAAATGATAACCTTTAAATCTGAGATAAATGCTAGAAGAAAAGTACATGCAGGAAGCCCTCTGAGTCACTAGAACTTGAGTAGGAGGAGAGACACAAAGAAAACCTTTCCATGTGGGGATGAAGGACAGAACAAGTTTGTTCAGCTGAGAATGAAAATCACTTCATTGTCCTATCACACCAAATTAAAGATTAACAAACTACAGCTCACAGATCAAATTTTACCCATCATCTGCTTTTTAAATGGGTTTTTGTTAAAATACACCTGTGTTCATTCATTTACATATTATCTATATCTGCTTTCTCACTACAACTGTCAAGTTCAGTAGCTGCAAGAGAAACCATATGCCTCGCAAACTCTAAAACATTTACTATCCTCTTCTGTACTGAATAAGTTAGCCAATCCCTGCTGTAAACCATCCTTTGCTACAGATGGCAATGACTAATGGGCAAAGATAGAGCTTAGAATTTCTTACAGCAAGGAGTCAAAAATAGTACATTTTTCTTTTGAATTGTGCAGGTGATATATCTGGGTACTTCTCAGGCTCATACATTTTGAAGAGTTCAAAAATCAGAAGCTATTTCTGGTTTTCAAATGCTTAGTCTTCTTACTACTGCTTTCTAAACAGTGGCAGACATTCAGAATATCCAGAAACAGCTGATTTTTAATTTGTGTGTTTTAGACGCTACCTAATGCATCTTATCCACTCTACTGATGAGGAAACCAAGGTATGTTTCCATTTTAAAATGACAGGATAGGAACAAATGAGTGAATCATGAAGATGTGGTACATATATACAATGGAACACTACATAAGGAATGATGCAATCAAGTAATCCACTTCAAAGGAGATGGAACTGGAAGATATCATGTTAAAAAAAGAAAGCCAGAAAATGAGGATAAATACAGGATGATGTCATTTATGTGGCATTTTGAAGAACCACAGGAAGGAATGTTTAAATGAGAGTTGCTTAGAGCACTCTTTGACCCAGAGAATAGTGAGGAGAATGAAAAATTAGAGTGGAGGGATAGAAAGCAATATGAAATAATGGAGATCAGAGGTCAAGGGAACTCATGTATGCTGATGGCATTAAGAACAGAACTAAATATTCAAATCATGGAGTCAACAGCATGGAAATCATGAGACCTAAAATTTAATAACCAAACTTAACAAGTTGCCTGTTACGATGGCAGGCTAGAAGGAGGAATTATGGGATGGATTCTGGAAACATTGGTTGAGGGAGGTTGACACTGTAGTGGGATTAGACTGAATGTGTAAAACTCAACTATGAATGTTGAATAAAAAACTTAATTTAAATAATTTTAAATGGCAGGGACCTAGAGGGATAGTACAGGGGTTAAGGTGTTTGTCTTGCATGCAGTTGACTTTAGTTTGATATCAGTACCACATATGATACCCTGAGTATAGTCAGAAGTGACTTTGTCCACAAAGTTAGTGGTAAGCCATGAGTGCCACTGGATGTGTCACAAAATAAAACATACACTAATTGAGGATTGGCATGCATATATGAAATTTAGGAATTTAGAGAAAAACATTTATTACTTTGAAAATCTTTCATCAAATTAATTATATTTTATTTTCAACTTGTAACTGAGATCATAATAAACTTTTATTCCCTCTAGAGCTTTCACTGAAAACTATATAATAAAATTTGCAACATTTTTGTATCCCTTTTCATTTTTAATTTTATGTCTGCATGTACACACCAACTTCAATGTTTTGATCTAATCTATATAGAACAATGCAAGAAAATATCCGAAAGAGTTTTTTGGAGGCTGGAAATGTCTGCCTAGTGTCTGTCCACTGTTTGCCAACTTTACTGATCCACGAAATAGTTAAGTGACTACATAAATTTATGATGCTTGCTTTCAAAGTACTTTCAACTGGAGTCACTGAAAGCAGTAAGTGTCATTGAAACCTGTTCCAAGAGAGGCATCCATCTTCCAAATCCCTTGGAAAGGTACTTCCATGTGTTATAGATTCAGAGCTTATGGCTATTACTCTCTGGAGACATATATCTGTTGAGTTTTTTTTTCCTAATGTTGTACCACATCATAAAGTCTACTGCCAAGAGTACACTATTTGGGAAGATTTTGTTTCTTCTATTGTATTTACTTGACTATATTATTTCAGGAGGTTAAATAGAGGAGAGAAAATCAGTAGCAATTACTCACTCTACAGCCACTATAGCATAATCTGGCTCTATTAATCTTAAAATTTTAGTCTGTTAGAGCTTCTAAACCCTCATTGTGGTTCCAAGGAGAAAGCTCAAGGGTCAGAAGCTCCAAAGTTTGACTCCTGGCACCAAGTTTTTTCTTGCACTGCCAGGGTGACCCCAATAGCACCAGACTTGCTCCCTGAGCGTAATTTAGAGGACAGCCCCCCACCCCCGGCAACAATTCTCATTGCATGAAAAGTGATGGGTCCTTTTGTGTGTATGTTTTACAGAGGTCTACAGTCAGATCTCCATGAAATACAGGTGATTCAGGACACCTTTTTTAAACCATATTGATATGGGTCTAATTAGTTGCAATTAATCAAATTCACTACTGATTTTTTAATATAATTTCTCAAATATACCACTTCAAGATAGGGTTTTGTTGTTTTTAAAAGTAAATACCTTTATGCACATCTTTCTTTGCTTTTATTTTTAATCTCCAGCTGTACTCTTCAAATAAATGTATCTCAGAATCACCATTTTTATATTCAGGTAAAATAATGGCCATTACCACAAAGTTCCAGAAAATCACATTGATTGAGTTATTATTTGTCTACTGAATGTGAAAACTTTTCTATGGAAAAATTATTTAAGCCAAACACTTGTCAAACATCTTTTAACATATGTTTTCAACCCCTGACACAGCTCACTTTATTATATAAACTTAAGACCCTTTGAAACAAGGCATGGAAAATTTAATCTTGTAGGGTCATATGATCAAAACTATTATACTGGATTATTTTCCATGGTGTCAGCCCTGAAATTATCTCTTGAAAAGATGCTTTTAAAAGAACAACTCTCAGATTTTACAAATATTGCCTTTTCCTTGCCCTTTAAGGATAACTTTCATTTAATTCATGGCTATAATTAGCTTGTTCTTTGCTCTGGCCTCTTTCTACATCCTGAATAATCAGATTGCCTGTTCATTAGACTAGCTGCCTTGGTCTGCAGTCATTAGTGCACGTTTTAATGATGAACAAAGATTCATTCCCACGTACTGACTGTGGCCCAACAGTTACAATGGTACTACCCATTTATTTGAGACTTCTGTGGGCCATTTGGAGTAATAAGGGCAGCAACACTGAATGAGGCAGAAACACGGCTTTAGATATAGCTCACCGAAGCCATATCTAAAGGTTTTCATGAAGAGTCACTTTATAATTCTTAATAATTCAGGTTGTAATCTAGATGTTACAGTGTGATGTGATGCTCAATTGCAGTTAAATCAATCTAGTATTTATTTACTTGTTATTTAGTTTCTTGTTAAAGTCTATTTAAGTGAGTACCTTGAGAGATAAGTCATGCAAAAATGTGGACAGCAGTTTTGATGAAAAGCAGGAGTTGGGCACCAGCTGACACAAGACTTGCTGACTCTGGCTGCAGGCAATAAAAGCAACACCAAGAGAATTAAGACCTGTTATGATTTACATTACTATATCACAGCACGTAATTGTGCTAAAAAGAGAAAGGATACATGCCTTCCAAGATGATCTTTCTGGAAGACTAGAGGAAGTTCTGATAAGACTCTCACAAGCAAGAATAGCAAGAGAAAGGAG
>PVKC010000489.1:0-17915 GCA_004027635.1 Crocidura indochinensis | reverse complement strand
CTTTCTCATTTGTCACTCTCTTATGTCATGCATTTTTATCTACCAAATTGCTTATGACCTATATCCCCTCCTAGTATATTGTTTTGTAAGGGTATGAATTTTTTGTTCATTTTATTCACAACTATATCCTCTGTTATACTAGAATACCTACAACACCCCCGCATTCTGCCTTATGTTATATCTTGATTTAGTCATGTTACAGAAATAAATGAATTTATATAACTGTTAATAAGGTAAGTTATAATATATATATGTATATATATATAAGTTTCCTACCTTCAACAAAGCAGAGGAGTTCAAAATTTACAAATAAATAAATTTAGGGTCCAGAGAGAGAGAGTACAATAGGTAAGTCCAGCTTGTAAGTTGCCCTTGCACTAGTTTGATCCCTGGAATGACATATGGTCCCCCAAGCAATGCCTGGAGTAATTCCTGAATGCAAAGCCAGGAGAGAATAAATCCTTAAGCATCATGAGGTATGCCTCAAAACCAAAAAATAAGAAGTCAATATTACGTTTTCTGGGACCAAAATGCAGAGTAACAAAATACAAAATATTAGAATATTTTTGTTACATGCATTGTTTATTACTTCATTTCTTATAAAATATGAATTGTTCATTTCTTAGTTTTCCATCCATTTTCTTTAAACAATATGCATTATTTTGTTTTCCTTTCTGTATATTTAATGACATTTTTTATTTTTATTTTTATTTTATTTTATTTTATTTTTTTTGGTTTTTGGGTCACACCCGGCAGTGCTCAGGGGTTACTCCTGGCTCGATGCTCAGAAATTGCTATTGGCAGGCACGGGGGACCATATGGGGCACCGGGATTCGAACCGATGACCTTTTGCATGAAAGGCAAATGCCTTACCTCCATGCTATCTCCCAGGCCCCCCATTTTTTATTTTTTAATTTATTTTTTGTTCTCTTTTTAATTTTTGTTGTGAACAAAGTGAATTACAAATCTTTCACAGTAATTTTTAAGGTACATAGTGGCAATAAATCACGGGCATTCCCACCACCAGTGTTGTCCTCCCTCCACCCCTGTTTCCAACATTCATCCCATATCTCCCTCCTTTGCCCCAGGACTGCTAGTGTAAATGGTCCTCTCTGTGAATAGCTTGTTATAGATTGGGTAGTTCTCTTATTTTTGAGAGGAAAAAAGAAATCATCTTTCAAAAGTAGCCAATCTTTCAACCCCCACTTTCCCAGAGCTATTTGCTGCAAGAATTGAGGAAGGCACTGCAGAATATGATATGATTGCTTGAAATATGAAACTTTAGATATGATAGGTTAGATGGTCTGGATATTTTTATAATAATACTTTTAATTTTGACCAAAGTGGATTACATATCTTTCACAGTAATATTTTAGGTACATACTTAAATTGAATCAGATGAATTCTCACCACCAAAGTTGTCCTCCCTCCACCCCCGTTTCCAGCATGCATCCCATATCCCCCTTCCTTACCCACAGGGCTGTTAGTATAAGTGGTCCCCTCTGTGTCTAGCTTTTTGTGGATTGGGTATCGATTCTGTTGTCATTGGCTTTGGATTTGGTGTTTAAGTCTGATCATCTTTTTATTTTTACTCAATGTTCATATGCTGTTTGATCTTGGTACCCTCTATTATTTTCCCCTCAATTTGTGAGGCAGAACAAGATGGTCTGCATATTTTTAAACAGTCTCTGAGATCTAGACTTAGTGGCAATGGGAGTGCTGCACTACATTCTAGTAGCAAGCAAAGACTCTGACTGGTAAATAGAGTCAAGTTATACTGTTTATCTATGCCAAAGCCAACTGCATAATTTTGTTTGAATGATATCATATTTTACAGACATGAAGAATTTTAAAATAATTATGGTTGTTGAGATAGCACGGGTGTTAATGTTAAAGTGTATGTTATTTTATGAATTGAGGTACTTAATTTGCAATGTTATTTTTGTTTGTTTGTTTTGGGTTACGCCCGGCAGCGCTCAGGGGTCACTCTTGGCAGGCTGGGGGGATCATATGGGATGTCGGGATTTGAACCAATAAGACAAATGCCTTACCTCCATGTTAATCTCTCCGGCCCAATCTGCAATATTATTAATGATGGTTTCCTAGGGACAAATTTCAATGCCATACCCATCACTAGAGTGCCCATCTCCTTCCTCTAAGGATCCCAGTGCACCTTTATTTCAAATCCTCATTACAAACTGTTTTGTAAATCAGTTCTCTCAGAGTCTTTGGCCCCTTGTTGATGCCTTGCTGTATAGCTTTAAGTACTACATATGAGTGAGATCATTTTGTACTATCCATTTACTTCTGACTTCACTCAACACAATGTCCTCTCTTTCCATCCATGTTGTAGGAAATTGTATAATTTTGTTCTTTCTTAGATCTGCAAAGTATTCTGCTGTGTATATATACACCGCAATTTACTCCAGTCATTTGTAGTTGAGCATTTGGGCTGTTTCCATATTTTGACTATTTTAATAATTGCAGAGATGAATGTAAGTGTGCATATGTCCTTTCAAGTTAATTTTTTGGGGCAGTAGTCAAAAAATAGTTTTAATGGTTATAGAGGACTTACATTGTTTTTGATAAATCTTGATATTGCTTTCCACAATAGCTAAATCAGATATAATAGTATTATAAAACAGTATTAAGAAAGTTTATGCTTTCGGTGTGCAAGTTAAGCGCTCCTCTGTCACCATTGAATTGCCAAAAATCCACCACAAATATCCTTATGTCATTATATTCTACAAAATCCCTCTCCACACCCCTATTCTCTTCCCATCCCATCCTTGGTAATCTCATATAGGATTTCAGACTACAAGGATTAGTTTTCAAAATTATTATCTTTCCATTTTCCAGACACCACAAAAAGACTTAGGGGAGAGTAACAGAGCATGTGTGGAGTCTGTAGTTATTCTCATGACATTATGCTTCAAGGGCAGATAAACTCTGTATCGTTTTGGCCAGGGGAATTCCCTTTCTAATCTCCCCAATATTTATTGTACCTATGCAAAAAATAAGCACAATTTTTTTTCAGTTTTATTTTTATTTTGGGATTGTGGTTATTGTTTGGTTATTGTCTTTATTGCTGTGGTGCTTTTCCGGTTTTGTTTTATTTCTTTTATGTTTTTTGTTGTTGCTGCTGTTTTTATGGGGGTTTTGTTGTTTTTGTTTTCTCGTTTGTCTGGTTTTTTTGGGGGGGGGTTGTATTTTGTTATGTTTTTCTTCCTTTTTTTCTCTTTCTTCCCTTAAATTGATTTTTATAACCTTTAGATGAACTCCTCATGGTTTTTTGTTTGTTTGATCTTTGCCCCCACCTTTTATCTTTCCTTCAAACAACCACATAACTTGAATCATCTTGTTCTGCCTCACAAATTCAGAACCATTATTTGAAGAGACTTTCATTTCACCTAACTCCTTTATTATGTTAGAGTGTCTGCTTTCATTCAGTACCAAGCTGTTTTGATTACTACAGTATTATCATATTGTTTAAAGTAAGGCAATGCTAAATACTAATTTTAAGTATTCATTATTTCTCCTAGAAAAGACACAAAATGTCCTTGCACAGCTGAGAACCTAAATAATGGTTTTCTAAGTTACAGGTCTATGATGGCCCCTATAAGAATGCTGCATTATTAACTTGTTCGATTTACCAATAGTCTTCCCCATCCATTCCACTCAGACATAGATTGTTTCTACCATTTAATAAACTAAAACTAATTATTTTAACATAGACATTTTCAGTTAACTTTGGTAGACAAGAATCCTTTTTTGGGGGGAGAGGAGTTACATCTGGCAGGTGTTCTGGGATTATTACTGGCTCTGTGCTCAGAAATCACTTCTGGAGAGACTTTGGGGACCATAAGGAGAGCCAGGATAAACATATGTAAATTTCATACAAGGCAAGTACTTGATCTTCTGTACTATTGTTTCAGCCCCATAAAATTCTTTTTAGTTCATATAGATAAATCAAATGTCTCCAAGAAACTTAGACTTGAGATATATGCATACAGGAGAGCAACAAAGAACAGAAATTAAAATCTTCCCTTTTTCAAGATATGGAGACTACCTTTTTTTTTTGTTTTTTTTATTTATGTTTTTTTTTTCTATGTATTTTGACTTGGGTTTCTAATATCCAAAACTTTAATTCATTTGATTTATTTTTGTATAATAATAAATTAGTGGTTCTGTTGCATGTTTTTCATGTGGTGTCCCACTTTCTCCAACATAGTTTGTTGAAGAGATTTTCTGGTTTTCTCTTTCCACTACATAGATGAAAATGCTTAAAGACTGTGAGCTTATGACTCTAAATTTGTTATTCCATAAAGAATATAGTATTGTATTTATTGACAGGTCTTTATTAATATGTAAAGCACTACAAAAAGAATAATCATGCAATGTTTTACTCAAATATTACAAAGCATTCTAAAGACACTAAAAGTGCTATATTTAATTTATAGCACTTTGTAATGGGAATCAAATAGTATTGTTTATATAAGGTGCAAAATATTCTTTTATGGAATTAGATAGGATTGTTTTATTTGGTGAAAAATATTCTTCTTTTATGGAAAGTTATGCAGAAAGTAATTATACAAACTTTCAAGTTTAGAAAGAAATGTAAATATAAACTGCTAAAAGAAAGGATTGGATTTCAGTAATTTCCTTTAATGGTAAGATTTTGATTTTATGAGGCAACAAGTGTCAATTGTCACTTCCAACAGCATGTAGAAGCCAGTCCTCATGTTACACTCATAAGGATTTCCATCAAATATATTGAACTACACATTATCAAAGCAAAAGTTAAAAATACATGAAAATTCATATTGCATTTTAATTCTCTTTGGACGTCTTTTCTTAATATACTGACTACTTCTTATTTGCATTTATATTTTAATCCCATGATTCCATTTTATTGAACACATCTAAGGTATCTCCCATCTGCCAAGGTTTTCTTAATGAGTTTAGCTGACTTCCAAGGATAAATTGTACCTGGGACAATCCTCCAAAATGCTGGCAGAAAGCAAATGGAAAACAAACAAACATTAAGCAACACAAAAATATTAATAAAGGAACAAATAACAAACTTATGAAAAGATATGTTTTGAACATAAATAGATCATAAAGCTAGCACTAGGATGATCTTTGATTTAAAACAAATGCCTTAATTAAGTATATAGACGATGGTGCCATAGCACAGTGGCTAGGGCATTTGATTGCACACAGCCAACCCAGGTTCAACCCCTGGCATCCCATATGGTCCCCCAACCCTGCAGGAATAATTTCTGAGTGCAGAGCCAGGAGTAGCACCAGAAAACTGCTTGGTATGGCCCAGAAAACAAACAAAATTTAATTGGAAACTTGTTTTCTAATGTTTTAAGAAAACTTGTTTTCTTAAATCCTGCTAAGCCAGGATTTAAGGGGGCATATCTAGATAACTGACCTTCACAGGGGTTAAGAACAAGAAGTTTCATGTACCTGTTTGATTAAACATTATCTTTCCAACTAATTCAATAATTTATGAATTTCATTTATGCATCAAGATTTATCAAAGGAAGGTCTGTAGATTTACTGGATTTTTTATTTCTCATTTATAATTTCCATAGTATTATAGTCATTTTTAAGTATAATTTAAAATATGAGTTAAAGTAGTATAGCTAATTATTAACATCATGACCTATGTGATTTTTTTTTTACTAGTAGATATCTCTCCCATGGGGACTTATTTCATTTAGAGTGACTCTTACTTTACTCCTAATTTAAGGAAAGAAACAAGTTCCCTCCAAATCTTACTGACCACAGAGTACCATTATCATTCTCATCTGTGCATGCTGATTTAATAAAATTGTGTGATGACTGAAGGATAGAAGGTGCTGAAACCCTATTGCTGCTATATATCTAGATGAGTTGCTGAATTACATAGTGGTTCTAGTTTGTCTTCCTATCTATAAAATGAGAATTGCTATTTCCACTTCATCAATTTGTGAGGAAGATGTGAATAGTTCATGTAGAAGGGGCTTAGTATGTTTAATTTATAAACTTTCTATGGTGATAGTTATGATTATCCAACAGAACAGAAGCAAATATGAATGACTACTCTGATTCTATTAAGATTAATATAAAGAAATTAAGGAATACAGGGTATCCTTTCCAGGTCAACATTCTTTTATCTAAGGGTGCAGAGAGTAAAAATGTTATAGCCATAATATATTGTGAATGGATGTGAATTGTACCAATAAAACTTTTATAAAAATAGAATCTGAGGACCAAGGGAAATCCATTTCACCTTTTTACAGTATACCATATCAGATATTCAAAAGGGATAATTCCCATCTAGTGCTTTATAATTTCACCAACCCAAATTATTTAGTGTTTTATGCATTGGAAATAAAATAATAAGCTTTCATGATAAGATTTCTTATTAGATTTCTCTTCTTTTGTTGTTTTCCAGTTTCCTTCTTGTCTTTGGTTGCTTGATTTTGTCAGTGTTTTCCACCATCCCTGAGCATACAAAATTGGCTTCAAGTTGCCTCCTGATTTTGGTAAGTGAAACATGTGAGAAAAATAATATAAATGAAGTTTTATATTTTAATAAATTTATTTAATGTTTATGTATTATATCCCATTTTTAAATGCTTTATAAAGAGAAAAGATTAACTGCATATTATAAAATATGCAAATGTCACTGAAGCACTTCCCTCCGTGTTCACATTTAGGCAAGCCTCAGAAATATAAAGAACAGTGGTCCTCAAACTACAGCCCGCGGGCCACATATTGTATTTGTTCCTGTTTTGTTTCTTCACATCAAAATAAGATGTATGCAGTGTGCATAGGAATTTGTTCGTAATTTTTGTCTTTACTATAGTCTGGCCCTCCAATGATCTGAGGGACAGTGAACTGGGCCCCTGTTTAAAAAGTTTGAGGACCCCTGATATAGAAATACTTGATAGATTTACATAGCTATATCTTCTTAGAATCATGTAAGTGGAAAGCAAAACTTGGAAACAGTTTTAGTTGTATTTTATGGTAATGAAGTAAAAGAAAAATCCTTTTCCTTCAACTATCTTACAATGTTATGAAAGGATTCAGGACAAAAAGAATATTTCCAATAACTGCAATTTGATAGTAGCTAGATATAAGTAGCCAAGAATTGTGAGAATATAGAACCTCATGAGGAAATAAAGAACTCCTTCATTTCTTTTAGTCCAAAAATCTGCAATAGAAATTCTGTATAAAATTGCTCAATTAATTTTAAAATGGAAATAAACCTTCAACATATTTACAACTAATTGCTATAATGCCTTTTAAGTTCTGGTACATTCTATTACAACTAAACAATAGCACTGCATAATTAAATTATATTTAATTGAAAGAATGATTCATTTATATCTTTTTTTTTTTTTGGTTTTTGGGTCACACCCGGCATTGCTCAGGGGTTATTACTGACTCCATGCTCAGAAATTGCTCCTGGCAAGCACGGGGGACCATATGGGATGCCGGGATTCAAACCGATGACCTTCTGCATGAAAGGCAAATGCCTTACCTCCATGCTATCTCTCCGGCCCCCATTTATATCTATTTTGACCCAACACTAAGTAAAAAAAAATTATTAAGTTTAAATAAAGATATTATAGAAAATAAATATATATCAAGCTTAACTATCTCAGAATTGTCTGGAAAAACAGTAAAAATTAATAACAATTCTTCTATAAAATTATTGTATTCCTAAGCAAACTAACTTTAAAAGAACTACTCAAAGATCAATTTTATAAATCAAATAACTTGTAATAGTAACAACCCTACACAATATCATGGCTTTATTTCAATAGATTCCTTGAATGTAAATGGAAAAGTAGAATTTTGTATCAGAAAACAAAACTCAGCCATTCATGACTAATATAAAGTACAACTAAAATCTCAGGATAAACACAGGCTTAGAGTAAAAGAATGTAAAACAATTATACACTCGGCTAGAAAATTTAAAAACAGGGACATACATACTTATATGAGACCAAATTGTATTCAATCTCAAGAAAGTAATTAGCAACAAGGGTGGCCACTACTGATTAATCAGGAGAATGATAGACATAGAAGTATTAACTTTAATCAACATATACTCACCAAATGTTGGGTCAACAAAATATTTAAGGCTTTTTTTTACATCATGATATTCAAGACATCATGAGAGATTAATCTGAACAACTGTACTATTGATCTAGAGACTCTAGAAAAATGAATACATTTCTGGAAACATAATCTCCCAAAACTAAATGAAGAGGAAGTAGATAGTGTAGACAAGCCAATCACAACCAAAGAAATTGAAACAGTAATTAAATATCTCTCCAAGAATAAAAGAACAGGACAAGGTTGGTTTATGTTATTCAAACATTCAGAATTACTACCATTGATCCTTAAATTCTTCCAAAATATCAAAGCAACAGGAACCCCTTCCTAATACTTTCTATGAAGCTAGCATTACACTGATTCCCAAAGTTAACCAAGAAAGAAAACTATAGACCACTCTCACTGAAAAACATACATGTAAAAATCCTCAACAAAACATTAACAAACCAAAACCAACAGAACATTAAAAAGTGTACATCAATCACTATCAAGTGAGTTTCATCCTGGTGATGAAATGGATTATTCAGTATATGCAAATCAATCAATATTATACACCACATCAATAAAAGGAAATATAAAAATCATATGATCATATCAAATAAAGAGAGAAAGCGGGAGCCGGGAGGTGGCGCAGGAGGTAAGGTGCCTGCTGCCTTGCCTAGGACAGACCACGGTTCGATCCCCTGGTTCCCATATGGTCCCCCATGCCTGCCAGGACCGACTTCTGAGCGCATAGCCAGGAGTAACCCCTGAGCGTCACTGGGTGTGGCCCAAAAAAAAAAAAAAGAGAGAAAGCATTTTAACAAGATCCAACATCCATTCAGATAAAAACCATCAGGAAAATAAGATGGAAAGGAAACTTCCTCAAAATAGTAACAGCTCTCTATAAAAATACCATAGTCAAATTATTCTTAATGGTGAAAAATAAAAAGCATTCCCACTGAGGTCAGACATAAGGCAAGTATGTCCATTGTATCCACTCTTATTCAACAGAGTATTTGAAGTCCTAGCAATAGCAATCAGGCAAGAGAAGGAAATCAAAGGAATCCAAATTGGAAAAGAGGATATCAAACTATTTATATTTGCAGATAACATTATGATCTACCTTGAAATCCCTAAAGAGTCCACCAAAAGATCTCTTAGCAGCAATAAACCAATATAGCAAAGTGACCAACTAAAAAGTCAATACACAAAAGACAGTTGTGTTCCTTTATACAAATAATGACTCAGAGGAAAAAGAGATCAAATAATATAATCTATGTAAAATAGTGTCAAAAACCGCCAAGTATCTAGGAATCAACTTAACAAAATTAGTGAGAGATGTATACTACAGAAACTTTCACAGAAAAGTATCAAACATTCTATGTTCATGGATCAGAAGAATTAATGTTATCAAAATAACTATCTTACCTAAACCTCTATATAAATACAATGCAATCCCTAACCAAATTCACAAATTATTCTTCAAAACTTAGAACAGTCTCTTGTAAATTTTGTGTGGAACCATAAAAGACACAGGATAGCCAAAAACCATGCTGAAAAATAAGAAACTGAACAGTATCTCATTACCTAACTTGAAACTCTACTATAAAGGCTTAGTGATCAAAATAGCATGGTATTAGAACAAAGACATACTTTTAAACTAATGGTTCAGAATAGAATTTCCAGTGATAAACCCCCAAGTAAATAGTCAATTAATCTTTTTTTTTTTTTTGGTTTTTGGGCCACTCCTGGCTGTCTGCTCAGAAATAGCTCCTGGCAGGCACGGGGGACCATATGGGACACCGGGATTTGAACCAACCACCTTTGGTCCTGGATCAGCTGCTTGCAAGGCAAACTCCACTGAACTATCTCTCCAGGCCCCAGTCAATTAATCTTTGACAAAGGAGCCAAGAACATGAAATGGAATAATGACAGACTTCAACAAATGGTGCTGAAAAAACTGGATAACCATGTGTACGAAACTAAAGATAGATCCATTTCTCACACCTTACACAAAAGTCAATTCAAAGTGGATCAAAGAACTTGAGATTAGACCTGACTCCATAAATTATGTTGAGGAAAACAGGCAAAACACTATAAGATTTAAACCTCAAGAGTCTTCAGTGATAGGATACAAATGACAAGTGCTATCATATCAAATCTGAATAAATGGGACAACAAGCTAAAAATTCTCTACAAGGCAAAAGGAACATGGGCTAAAAATAAAAGACTGCTAACAAAATGGGATGAAATATTATCACTCAAACACATCTGATAATGGGTTAATATCTAGAATATACAAAGAACAAAACAGGTTAACCCCACAAAACCTAAAAACACTATTAAAAAATGGGGAGAGAAAATAAATAGACACCTCTCTGAGTAAGACCAATAGATAGCCAAGGGACATGAGAAACAATGCGCATCATCACTTATCATTAGGGAAATTCAAATCCTGACAACAATGAGATGTCATTTCAGACTCTGTAGGCAATTGAAGAATCAGAAACATGCCCAAACAGTTTCTATGAAACTAACATCACCCTGATAACAAAAGTAGACATGGACACCACAAAGAGAGAGAGAGAGAGAGAGAGAGAGAGAGAGAGAGAGAAGACAGAGAGAGAAGACAGAGAGAGAGGTACAGGGTGGTATCCTTGATAAACAAAGATGCAAAGATATTCAACAAAAATACTAGCAAATAGAATTCAACAAATCATGAAAAAGATGATACATATTGACTAATTATGGTAATCCCAGGGATGAAAGTCTATCAACATAATGAACTATATCAAAAATAGAAAAATATGATTATATGATCATATCAGCAAATGCATAGAAAGCATTCAAATGGATATCTAGTTCCCATTTATGATGAAAATGCTCATAAAATGGGAATCAAAACAACTTTTCTCATATAGTCAGAGCCATTTGCCACAAGCCCACAGCAAATATTATACTCATTGGGGAAAAGTTAAAAGTCTTCCCTGAAAAATAAAAGACATTGTAATAATGCACAGAGACAATAGAAATGTGGGGTGGAAGGATCAGACCACCCTATGAAGCTTGCCACAAAGAGTGGTGAGTTCAGTTAGAGAAATAACTACACTGACAACTATTGTGACAATATTAGTGAATGAGAGAAATAGAATGCCTTTCTCAAATATAGGCAGGATAGGGGAGGAGGGAGATGGGGACATTGTTGGTGGGAATGTTGCACTAGTTAAGGGGGGTGTTTTTTTTAATGTCTGAAACCCAACTAAAACATTTGTAATCAAAAATATAGACTCACCTAGAAATATGACCACTGCATCAAATATCTAAGATTTTAATGTTTTTGTTCTTCACCAAAAACTATTTAGACAAAAGAACTTCAAACCTAGTCTCTTTTTCCTTATATAACAATTAATAAATTAGAAGATCATGCATTTTAATTTTTTTTTTTTGGTTTTTTGGGCCGCACCCATTTGATGCTCAGGTGTTAGTCCTGGCTAAGTGCTCAGAAATTGCCCTGGCTTGGAGGACCATATGGGACTTCGGTGGATAGAACCTCGGTCCTTCCTTGACTAGCGCTTACAAGGCAGACACCTAACTTCTAGCGCCACCTCGCCGGCCCCGCATTTTAATTCTTTATCAATGAGTTGTGTATATAACTTTAATCACCTTAGAATATTGGAAGAACAAAGGAAATTTTCATAATTTAGAGTACTTGTTCTTTTAACGTCTATATTTGAGAAATTAATTGATTTCAAAGTCTGTGTATTCTCTGAACATCTAATAAAATTAACCTAGAGGACACAATTCTAACTACACTTTTTGAGTGACCAAGATTGAATATATTTAAAAATTTACCTAGTGATAGAATTTACTTTTTTTAAGTTTTTGTTTTGTTTTGTTTTGGTTTGGTTTTTGGTTTGGGTGCCACATCCGGTAACACTCAGGGGACCATAAGGGACGCCAGGAATCAAACCCAGGTCCATCCTGGGTCAGTCGTGTGCAAGGCAAATGCCCTACTGCTGTGCTATTGCTCTGGTCCCTAGAATTGACTTTTTTAATTTTAGAAAAAGGTATAATTCTTATTTTATTTATTTTTCATCAAAAAAATACAAAGTAGAGGAATAGATTCAGGAGAAATAGGTAAATTATTCATCATGACTGTATATTTTTCACAACACTGTCATATTTGGGTCCTAGAGCCCTCTGGGTAATTTTTGGTCAAATGGACCATGGGTTAAATATAAGTACCCAAGAATGAGGGGTTTTTTTTTATGTCCTTTTAGTGCCAATGACTAACAGACCACTTCCGTATTACTCAGGGTTTCCAGAGCCCAGGGGGTTTATACATAGTGATGCTCTGGAGATATGGCAGAATCAAACTGAGATCAACCACATTCAAGGCATGTGCCTTAATCCTTGTATTATACTCAAGTCCTCGGATTTTGTTTCTAACATTTTAAAAAGCTGTTCCTCATCATATGCATAAAACTTTATAATTAAGTCATGGTGCCAAAATTTTTTTTCTTTTTTTTAATTAATATATTTTATTTAAACACCTTGATTACATACATGATTGTGTTTGGGTTTCAGTCCTGTAAATTTTAAAAAATATTCTAATTCTATATTTTGTGGTACCTGTCTTGAATACAAGCAAAGAGTGGGGGAGGGGGGAAACCAAGGGCATTGATGGTGGAAATGTTGCATTGGTGAAGTGGACTTTTCTTTATAACTGAAACCCACCTACAAACATATTTGTTATCATGGTGCTTAAATAAAAATATTAATTAAAAAATAAAGCAACAATAAAGCAAATCTTAAAGTGTTATTCCTACTGCTTTACCAAATGATATAGTTGTGCAAGTTTATATGTGGATTGTAACACAGAGATAAGATTCCATTCTTGGCTAGGATGTTGAAAGTCTGATCTTACTTCGAGACATCAGTCCCTTGCTTCTTTTTTTTTCCCAATTGATTCTTTTTTTTAATATATAAAATATTTAAGCACCATGATTACAAACATGATTGTAGTTGGATTTTAGTCATGAACAGAATAACCCCCCTTCACCAGTGCAACATTTTCACCACCAATACCCCCACCTCCCCCCACCCCTGCTTGTATTCGAGACAAGCATTCTTCTTCGTTCATTCTTTAGCATTGTCATGCTAGTTGTTAGTGTAGTTATTTCTCTAACAGCGTTCACCACTCTTTGTGGTGAACTTCAAATTGTGAGTCTGTCCTTCCAGCCCTTCTGGCACTTAACTCTATTGTCTCTGGGCCTTATTACAATAATATCTTTAATTTTTCTTAATCAAGACTGCCATGTCCACCAAATTACCACCACCTAATGCATCACTAATATCTAAAAAATTGTCTTTTCATTCAGATGTGCCATAAAAGACACTGTTTTATTGGCAACCTATGTCTACACTAGACCAAATTCCAAAAATCCCATCAATTAAAACCAGTAGAGGTTATTTGTATCAAGAAATCTAAATATTAATTTGTAAGCTATCAAAGGCCTGATTCTTTATTTTTTTATTTAAGCATTGTGGTTGCAAGGTTGTTCATACTACAGTTCTTTTTTCACAAAGTTGTTCGTGATTGAGTAATAGTTATACAATGTATAACAACTTCACCCGTGTGTATTTTCCAGCAGCAATGTCAACAGTCTCCCTCTCATGCTCTCTGATTTTTTCTTTTCTCCCACCCACCCACCCTGCTTGATTCTTGAGGTTAGTAGTCAAGTATAAAGTTGTGTCTTGGGCCCAGTTCTCTTTGTTCAATGGAACAGCATGCTCTTGAAGAAAGCTTTCTGTTGCAGGTTAAACATCTGTGGGAAATTTTGTATTGGTTTGATTTGGTTTCATTAGCATGAGATTGTATCTTTTAACACATCATTTTCCATTGTCATAAGAACAGTGCTGTTGGAATAAATTTATCTTTTGAATAACATTTTTGCCTTCCAGATTACTTTTATTTTAATATCTTTACTTAAACATCTTAATTACAAATATGATTATAGTTGGGTTTCAGTCATATAAAGAACACCCCCCTTCACCAGTGCAACATTCCTATTTCCAATGTCCCAAATCTCCCTCCTCCCCCCCCCCACCCCCGCCTGTACTCTAGGCAGTCTTTCTACTTCCCTCATTCATTCTCATTGTTAGGATAGTTCTAAATGTAGTTATTTCTCTAACTATACTCATCACTCCTTGTGGTGAGTTTCATGATGTGAGCTGGAACTTCCAGCCCTCCTCTCTTTTGTCTCTGAAAATTATTGCAAGGATGTTTTTTCATTTTTCTTAAAACCCATAGATGTGTGAGACTATTTTGCATCTTTCTCTCTCCCTCTGACTTAATTCACTCAGTATAATAGATTCCATGGACATCCATGTATAGGAAAATTTCATGACTTCATCTCTCCTGATGGCTGCAAAATATTGCATTGTGTATTTGTACCATAGTTTCTTTAGCCATGCATCTGTTGAAGGGCAGCAGATTAATTTTCAAGTATTTACTTCAAGTCTTTAAATTTGGGTGTTCAGCACCTTTAAAATTAAAATCTCAAGGTCAAGGCTCAGTGGGAGAACACCTATTTTTTTGATCCCCTCAGTGCCCTCCATTATTGGGACCATGTCACAAACCTGTGTGGTCTCTAGCAGACCAAAACCTAATGTGTATGAGTACCACTATCAAGTGCCTATTCTTTGTCAAGCACCACAGCAAAATGTGTGTGCTTTGGAACCAAGTGTGGAGCCCCTATGTCTGACTCAAAGACAACCTCCACAACAAAAGGAAAAGAAATAGAATGAAAATAGATTTCTTCTCCACCTAATAAAGGTGATGCATATCATTTGCTGTTTTCATTGAATATGGTCATTTCTAAGACTGTCCACCCACAGCACAAAGAGACATGTCAGTTTTTGGGCTTTTTTTTTTTTTTTGGTCACACCTGGAGTGCTCAGGGGTTACCCCTGGCTCCATGCTCAGAAATAGCTCCTTGCAGGCTTTGAGGACCATATGGGATGCTGGGATTCACACCACCATCCTTTTGCATGCAAGGCAAATGCCATCTCTCCAGCCCCAGAGGCATGTCATTTTTAATCTTAGCAAGACAGACTGTTTCAGGAATTTGCAATTGACAGTCATGTTAGAAAGATTCCAGGACACAATTGGATTATGGACAATTACTCAAATCATAGATATCTGATTTTTGTGCCAAAACACCTGGTTTTTGGCAGCTTCTAGATAAAGCTAACATATCATTTCTGGGTTTGCTTCATATACTAAAACAGCTATAGATCTGCTTTTATTTTGTACAGTGTATCAATTCCTAAAAATGTGAACAAGTCCAGTTTAGGCATATCTAATTATATCTTAAATGCACTACTGGAGCTTACTGTTTAAAGAAAATATGTAGTGATATCTTTTGGCAAATCAATTGTCCCCTTGAAAACCTAATACTGTGCTCGCTTCGGCAGCACATATACTAAAATTGGAACGATACAGAGAAGATTAGCATGGCCCCTGCGCAAGGATGACACGCAAATTCGTGAAGCGTTCCATATTTAAAAAAAAAAAGAAAACCTAATATTTTGTAATTAATCTTTGTTACATGTTTTTTTTTCTAATATTGGGAGTGCTGGGTTCTTTATAACTGCTACATTACCTAACATGATATTAATGCATTAGGGATAATGCTGTCATTTTCCATCTATTGCTGTTAGCATGAGGTGTTGCAGAGGGTTAGCCATAAACATATCTATTAAATCTTCACAAAGTAAAAAGGTTAGTATACAAAACTCTATATGGATTAAAAATGATAGACTATTACATTGTCTTGACACTTAAAACTGGCTTTTAACATTGTTTGAAATGATAAGAGTTTAAGAGTAGGATCTATTTGAGAATATTAAGTGTGTTTGTAATGGAAGTGACAAAGTATGAGATATTAAGCGATCAGATATGAAGAATGAGTGATCCTTCTTTATTTTTAGCACATCATTGCAATTTACTGAAAAAAGTTCTCAGAATATACCAGTGAACACTTTTGCTTGTCTTTCATTAAAGAAAATGCAAATAAACTTTAAAATGATTCATAGAGACTAACAAACCTCATCAATCTACTGACTACTGAAAAAGAAAAAGCAGGAATAATTTAACACCTACACTGCATTTTAACTAAGGGATAATAATATAGTAAGTAAGTTGCCCTGTGAAAAGTTCTTCAGATATCAGAGAAATAACTCGTTTGAGTTAAAGATAATTAAATTGTGCCTGAAACAGACCATATCTTTATCTACAATTAAGAAAAGAAAAATTTTCCACATTTCTTATGTTAGCTCTGGTGTCTAACCAAACCATCTGATCTAAACAGAGCAGCCCTGTGCAATTTTGAAACTTGATGAGCAGCCAGATACACTTAGAGCTATCAACAAGTCACAGCCAGCCTGACCGACACTGATGCTGATTTCCTGTGTTCTTTTGTGCTCCAGAAAAATACAGTTAGCTAGAGAGTGAAAAAGAAAGAGAAGGTGATCTTATCAGCATTTGAGAGAGAAAAAAAATAGACTCCGAGATAGTTAGCAATAGAAGGAGAATGCCCTTTCCTTACCAACTTTCTCTTGTTAAATCATTTCCAGCATTGAAGGAACTCCTTCCTGAATGAGTTGTTTCTTCCCTCTGTCTTTCTTTGGCACTTGTGCCTGACATCGAATCTCCCTCATTATTTATTCACTCAACACCCAATGTAGGGAAGGTACTTCTTTAAGAGCTAATAACAAACAAGAAAAAGAACAAACCCACTTTTAGGCTAAATAAACACGATTGAATTAGAAATTCAATACATTAAGTATTATAATACTTGTAAGTCAAGATAAATGAATAAATAGTGTAATGAAAGTGGTATCATGACAGTAGAGCCTTTAGCAGAGTGAAGCAACAAGCCATGCAGAGATTATAGCAAAGAACATTCCAAGCAGATGGAGTTTCAAGGATAAAAGCCTTGGGCAGGGACATACCTGCTGAGCCAAGGAAAAACTAGAAGATGAGATCAGTTGAAGCCCAGAAAACTGGTGGGGGAAGGAGGTGAGAGAAAAATGAGGCAACAGTTGGACTGTTACATTTCCTATAATTAAAATCCAAAGTTGTGTCAATATAGCACTTAACACAGGTATCTAGTTATCAATATTTGATGAACAAAGAGACACAATTGTTTAATTATGCATTAATATTAAAATTTTCATACTATCATGTATATGGAACCAGAATTAAAATTAGTTCCAGAATCTGACTTTAGAATAATCCAGAAGTCATCAACCAAAAGATATTTCAGAAACATTTGACATCATTCAGTTAAAATGATAGACTCCTCTGGGCCAGAGCAATAACACAGCAGTAGGGTATTTGCCTTGCATGTGGTTGCACCCACGTGTCTTGTACCCAAGACAGACCTTGGTTCAATCCCCAGCATCCCATATGGTACTTTGAACCAGGAGGATTTCTGAGCACATAGCAAGGAGTAACCCCTGATCATCACCAAGTGTGGCCCAAAAAACAAACAAACAAACAAGATAGACTTCTGAATAAAACAGAAGGATTGAAACAGAACCAGATGTATTGGAACAACATACAGTTAAGAGGTTAGTTTAAATCAGAAAACACAAGCCAAAGAAACAGTATGAGTTAAGTTACCTTGCATGTATCAGACTTCATTCAGTCCCAGGCACCACTTGATCTCTCAAACATCACTAGATTAGGGGCCCGGGAGATAGCATGGAGGTAAGGCGTTTGCCTTTCATGCAAAAGGTCATCG